>JABUQX010057042.1:10000-35999 GCA_015478945.1 Trachelipus rathkii | reverse complement strand
GAAATATCATACAATTGATATTTTGAAAAGAACTAGGAAAATGAATAATACGAGTTTAATTTTAATTTAGTGAGCAACTTATAATTAATATTATATATATCATATATATATATATATATAATATATTATATATATATATATATAATATATATATATATATATATATATATATATATATAATATATATATTTAATATATATATATTATATTATATATACATATATATATATCATCATGGGAAATACTTAAAGTTAGGTTTTGTTGGATTCCTTTTGGAGAAACTTAAGAACCAATTGCATATTTGAAATCAGCGTATAAGGCTTATTATAATGAAAAAAAAAAAAAAAAAAAAAAAAAAAAAATTCATAAAGAAAAAATTCTCGAAAAGTACGACACTAACAGAAAAACAATTAACATATTTGGAATTCTGCGTATAAAGCTTATTACAAAATGTAAAAAAATTATATAAAAAAGAAATAAAAATTAGGGGCTCGAGCCGACGGGGGAAGAGGGGGGACGTTTTCGATACCCCGTAGGGGAGGGGGGGAGGAACCCCCGCGACACCCAAATACAAAGAGCGGGGTCCGGAGACCCGGGGGGTAAATAGTCCTCCCTGTCGTTTCCCCCGGAAGGCCGAGAGACCCCGCTGCCTGCCTCTTTGCGGTTACCCTTGGTATTCCTTTGAGTTTAAAAAAAAAAAAAAATTTAAACTGAGGCTCCGTAAAAACTAAACTGGTCCTATATATTTTTTGAATCATGTCCGTCACCCTTAAATTGACTGTTAGGATCTATACTAGAAATAATATTTATAAAAAAAAAAAAGCAAAAAAAAAAATCAAAAACTGACGAGTCGTAAAACATAACAGGTCCAATTCACGTTTACATGTTTGACAACGGAAAAGACACTTTTGCCTTTTCTCTAATTAATGTCACATTCAATATTTCATGCGTTACATTTCTTATTCGTCACAATTAATTGGAAATATTGCAAAAAACTTAAAAGTGACCGCAGTCACTTGAACAAATTCGTATTTGTCACTTACATTCATTTCTGCCAAATACTAATAATTAACGAGTAAATAATTAAATTATAGTTTAAATTTTTTTTTGTAAAACAAGTGAAGCTACTTTTCTCTCATTTTTTGGTGTTTTAATTTTCTTTTAAATTCCAACTTCCTATTCACATTAAATAAAATTGTTTTTTATAATCTTATCGATATCTAATCGATATACAGTAAATTAACACATCATCATAGGTAAGAAAAAGTAACTCTTCACCTATATATATTATATATATATATATATTATATAATATATATATATATATATAGATTATATTATATATATATATATTATATATATATATATATATATATATATAATATATATATATATAATATATATATAATAATATATATATATATATATATATATATATATATATATATATATATAATATATATATATTATATATATATATATATATAATATATATATATATATATATATATATTAATTATTATATATATATATTATATATAATATATATATATATTATATATATATATAATAATATATATAATATATATAGTAATATATATATATATATTATATATATATATATATATATATATTATATATATATATATATATATATATATATATATATATATATATGATATAATATTATATATTATATATATATATATATATATATATATATATATATATATATGGTGATAAATGGTTTAGAGTGACAACTATCATCAATCCATATCTCAAAAATTACAAAGCCACAGGGAAAAGGAATACATTGCTGGAATGCTGGTCCATTTTTCCTGGAAATGTAAATAAAAAAAAAAAAAAAAAAAAAAAAAAAAAAAAAAAAAAAAAAAAAAAAAAAATATCTCAAAAATCTACAATAGTACGCGAAACTGAATACATTTTGAATCCTGGTAAATTTTAGATAGAAAATGTAAAAAACAATATAAAAAATAAAAAATTATTATTGCTAATAATCATAGTAATATGATTAGAGAGCCCATTTAGAGACCTTTTATTGGTTACCCTCGTTAAAATAAATAGACCTTTCTATTAAAATTTTGCTTTTTTTTTTTTTTACTAAAGAATACCGAAGGGTATAACCGCACCGATGGCAGGGTCGGGGTCTCTCGGCCTCGGGAACTACGGGTAGGACTAATTCCCCCTCCGGGGAGGGTTCCGGAACCCCCGCTCTTTGTATTTGGGTGTCGGGGGTTCCTCCGCCCCTCCCCTACGGGGTATGGAAACGTCCCCCCCTGTGTTCCGTCGGCTCGAGCCCCCTACTTGTCCGTGTAGATTACCTTACAAATATATAATATATATATATTATGTCCCCTGCTCTAAAAAAAAAATAGCCAATATTTATTTTTATTTATTTATTTATTTTATTTTTTTTTTTTTACTTTTCCTACTAAAATTTACAAGGATTCCAAAAATGTAATTCCTTTTCGCTGTAGCTATTGTAGTTTTGGATATGATTTTTTTTTTTTTTTACAAGTTTTTGCAATAAAATTTTTGCCAGGATTCCAACAATGTAATTCTTTCCTGTAACTATTGTAGTTTTTTTTGAGATATGGATCGATGATAGTTGTCGCTCTAACAAATTATCACTATATATATATATATATATAATATATATTATATATCTATATTATAATATATATATTAATATATAATTATTTATATAATATTTATATATATATATATATTATATATATATATATATATGTGGAACTAAAGAAGTTACCCGCATGATATCTCGAAAACTAAAGATATACAAAAAAACTGATAACATATATGGAATCAACGTATGAAATTTTTATGGAAAATGAAAAAAAAATTTTACTTTTTTTTTTTTTTTATCATATCTCCCAAAACTACGATATGTACAAGAAACCTAATAACATATATATTTAGAATCAGCGTATGACATATGTATGAAAAAGATTTTTTTTTAACTAAAAGAATACCCTCAGGGTAACCGCAAGATGCAAAGATTCGGGTCTCTCGCTCCCTGGGGGACGACGGGGCTTGGACTATTTCCCCCGCTCTTTGGTAAATTTGGGTGTCCGCGGGTTTCTCCGCCCCTTCCCTACGGGTATGGAAAACGTCCCCCCTCTGTCCACCGTCGGCTCGAGCCCCTAATAAATATTTATACGCTGATTCCATAAATGTTTTTAGTTTTCTTCACTATGTAGTTTTTGAAGGACAAAAAAAAAAAATTAAAAAAAAATAATTTTTTTTTTACTTCTTTTAAATGTCAATACCTGTTCCATATATGTTATCAGTTTTCTTTACCTATCTTAGTTTTTCGAGATATCATGCGGGTACTTTCTTAGTTTGGCCATATATATATACATTTATATATATATATATATATATATATTAATATATATATATATAATATATATATATATATATATATATATATAATAATATATTATATATATATATCATAATATTATATATATATATAATTATATGGTTGATATTTGGTTTTAAAACCACACTATCATCGCTTGCATATCTCAAAACTGGCAATAGCTACAGGGAAAAGGAATACATGTTTGGAATCCTGGTCAAAATTTTATTCCGGAAACTGTAAAAAAAAAAAAAAAAAAAAAAAAAAAAAAAAATCATATCTCAAAAAACTACAATAGCTACAGCGAAAAGGATACATTTTTGGAATCCTTGTAAAATCTTTTTTAGTTAGGAAAATGTAAAAAAAAAATAATAATTAATAAACTAAAATATTGGCCTATTTTTTTTTAGAAGCAGGGGACATAATATATAATATATTATTTTTAAAGGTATTACACGGCAATGTAGGGGGTCGAGCCGACGGGGAACACAGGGGGACGTTTTTTCCATACCCTGTAGGGGAAGGGGCGGAGGAACACCCGCAACACCAAATACCAAAAGAGCGGGGGTTCCGGAGACCCTCCGGAGGGGGGAATTAGTCCTATCCCGTAGTTCCCCGGAAGGTGAGAGCGCGACTCCTGCCATCGTGCGGTATCCCTGGGGTATTCCTTTAGTAAAAAAAAAGCAAAATTTAATAGAGTCTATTTATTTAACGACTAACCAATAAAAGGTCTCTAAATAGGCTCTCTTAATCATTTACTATAATTATTAACAATAATTTTTTTAATTTTTTTTAATTTTTTTACATTTTCCCCTATGTAAAATTTTTACAGGATTCCAAAAATGTATTCCTTTTCGCTGTAGCTATTTGTAATTTTTGAATAATATATATATATTAATATATAATATATACGTATATATATATATATATATATATATATACATATTATAATCTATATATAATATATATATAATATATATATATTATATATATATATATATTATAATATATATATATATATATATTATATAATTATATATATATTATATATATATATATATATTATATTCTATATATATATATATATATATATATATATATATAATATATATTATAATATATATATATTTTTATTTTTTTACATTTTCCGCACAAAAATTGGACCAGCATTCCAGCAATGTATTCCTTTTCCATGTAGCTATTGTACTTTTTGAGATATGAGTTGTGGCTTTAAACCAAATTTCACATAATTATGCTTTACAAACTTTAGTTACATAAGTCAAATTTAAAAGGAAATAAATTGCCATAGCCTAATTTTTGTACGCTTAGTGTGAAGTGAAAAAAATATATATATCAATTCTTTTTACTTTTTTCATTATATTTTTAAATTTTTTTTTTCCAAAATAATTCGTATATTTTCCAAAATGATTAGTATCGTTTTCGTAGTGCGACACACGTTCTAGACATTTACCTATTATTACTATTATTATTACTATTATTATTATTAGTTGGAGTAGTAGTAGTAGTAGTAATACAATAAAGTAAGCCTAATAATAATAATAATAATAATAATAATAATAATAATAATAATAATAATAATAATAATAATAATAATAATAATAATAATAATAATAATTTGTTTTAGATTATGCAATTTTTACACTTCTGGCGCCGTTACTCTCGTTAGATTTGGGTCGGGTTAGATGAATGAAAGAACCTCCTTTCCTTCTAGATGAAGAAATTTTATCAACAATTACTTTTAATAGGAATAATAATAATAATAATAATAATAATAATAATAATAATAATAATAATAATAATAATAATAATAATGATAATAATAATAATAATAATATGCTATATTAAAAATATAATTGTTACCAATTTGTTTAAAAGTATATAAAAAAAGTGTAAACTTATTATATTTTTTTAATGTCATGAATGTTTAACATATTATAATTTTAATTTTAAATAATAATTTAAAATCTATTAACTTTATAATAGATTTAAATAATAAAAATTTGAATATATATATTATAATTATATATAATTATTATATATATATATATATATATATAATATTATATATATAATATATATATAATATATATATATTTATACTTCCTTTTAACGGTCTTTATCTCCTTTCCTCAGAGGGTAACACTTGACTACAGGATATATATATATATACTATATATAATATATTATACTAAATATATAATAATATTATATAATATATATATATAATATATATATATATATATATATATATATATATATATATATATATATATATATATATATATATATATATATATATATAGGTGTATGGAAATATATAGGGAGGAAAAAAAAAAGAAAAAAACATGAGGAAATGAAAAATTTTGAAGGAGGATAAAAGGGGGTGACCTACAAGGGGAAAAGGAAGTTTTTCTTCAAGGAAAGCGAAAGGTTAAGAAAAAAGGTAAGGGGAATCCATCTAAAATAATAACCAGGATGGTGCTTTCGTGCCTTATGAGATGGACGTGAGGAGAGTGTGGATAGAACATTTCAAAAATCTGCATAACAAAGGGAGTGCTGAAAAAGGTGATAGTGACCAGGGTTGTGGAGTCGGTTCAAAAATTTTCCGACTCCGACTCTGACTCCGGCTCCACCCTCTTCAAAATTACCGACTCCGACTCCGACCTCTTTAAAATTACCGACTCCGACTCCACCCTTTTGAAAATTGCCGACTCCGACTACACTCTTTTGAAAATTACCGACTCTTGAAAATTACCGACTCCAACTCCACCCTCTTCAAAATTACCGACTCCGACTCCGACTTCACCCTTTTCAAAATTGCCGACTCCAACTCCACTATCTTCAAAACTACCGACTCCCCGACTCCGACTCCACAACCCTGATAGTGAATGTGTGTGGGTAGAAGTAGGTATTTTGGGGATGAGGTAATTAGTATGGAGGAGGTAAGAGGTAGAGTGAGAAAGTTGAAGAATGGCAAATTAGCATGTACAGATTTACAGATGGAATTACCAGTGAACTAATCAAGAATGGAGGCGAGATTATGATTGACTGGATATGGAAGTTGTGTTACAAAGAGTTGAGGAAGGTGTAGTAGTTGCGGAGGAATGGAGGACAGCAGTGGTAGTACCTTTGCATAATGGAAAGGGTGGTAAGGGGACCTGTAGAAATTATTGGAGAATTAGTTTATTGAGCGTGGTAGGAAAGATACATGCTGGTATTTTGATTGAGTCGTCGAGTGACTGAGGGGTCGATAGTTGAACAAGGAGCATTTAGTCGTGGTAGAGGATGTGCAGATAAATTTTTTACATTGAAGCGAATAAGTTAGAAAATGAAAAAGATGAGGAAATTTTATATAGGTTTTATGAACTCGCAACAGGCGTGTGGCAGGATTAATAGGGAAGCTATGTGGCAGATGTTAATGATATTTGGTGTTGGTGGTAAGCTTTTGAATGGATTAAAACTATGTATGTTGATAGTGAAGAGTGTGTAAGATATATGAAGTGGACAGTGAATGGTTTAATATTAATAGCAAAGTGAGGCAGGAATGGGATGTGTTATGTCTTCATGGCTATTTAATTTATATATGAATGGGCTAATGGAAAAATTTATGGCAGGAATGGCAGAGGAGGGCGTTAACCTGATAGAGAATGGAGGAGAGCATAGTGTGCCTTGCTTATTGTAAGCAGATGATTTGGTTTTATGAGGTGAATCTGTGATAAGTTTGAGAAGATTGGTAGAGTGGTTTTTAAGGGTAGGTAAAAGGAGGTGTTTGAAAATAAATGAAGATAAGAACAAGAAACTGATGATGGTAGGTGAGGAGAGTCCGTAGTACTAAATTTTGTTGGATGGTAGGTGACTGTAACAAGTATCTGAGTTTAAATATTTAGGCAATAAGTTATGAAAGGGGACGGATGACGTTGAGTGTAGTAGTAAAGTTGTGAGTGGTAGGAAGGTGGTTGGTGCAATTAAATCTTTGGTGATTGCAAGCTGACTAAGTCTTGAGTGCGCTATGGTTCTGCTTGAGGGTATGTTGCGACCGGTGTTAATGTAGAGTAGCAAAACTATCCTGTAGAATAAGAGGTATAAATCTAAAGTGCAAACTGTTCCGATAGATAATTTTAGGGGAGTGTTAGGTGTGAATGATAGAATAATCGAGAGTGTATTGAGATTGTTTGGCAATATGGAAAGGATGGATGATAATCAGTTGGTTATGCGGATGTATAGATTGCGAGTGTGTTGGTAATCGACTGACTGGGAGACCTAAGAAACAGTGGATTGGTCAGTAAAGCATTGTCTGAAGCAGGGTTGTGGAGTCGGAGTCGGAGTCGGTAGTTTTGAAGAGAGTGGAGTCGGAGTCGGAAATTTTGAAAAGGGTGGAGTCAGAGTCGGTAATTTTGAAGAGGGTGGAGTCGGAGTCGGTAATTTTCAGAAGGGTGGAGTCGTAGTCGGAGTCAGTAATTTTCAAAAGGGTGGAGTCGGAGTCGGTAATTTTCAAGAGGTCGGAGTTGGAGTCGGTAATTTTCAAGAGGATGGAGTCGGAGTAGGAGTCGGAAAATTTTTGAACCGACTCCACAACCCTGGCCTGAAGGAAAGGAATGTGAACCTAGCAGAAGTGAGAAGAATAGTGCAAAATAGGGGTAAATAGCGGGGTTTTAGTGATGGGGCTTGATTGTGGGTATAGCCCAGGGGATTAACCTTAACACTGACGAGATACCACAGGGGTGGTGGCGTGGTATTGTGAAACACTATGGTGGATATTTGGCCGCAACGAGCTCGCACCTAAGTGTATGAGGGGAGTTAGGGAGAGGCATTTCTTAAGACGTACGTCATGTTCTTCTACTATTCTTTTTCCGGTGCAGGTTGCGCACCCGACCCACAATCTGGGGCTCCAAGGGGAAGATTATATATATTACTATAGATATAAATTTATGTATATAATATATTATTATATATATATATATATATATATATATATATATATATATATATATATATATATATATATTATACTATTATATATATTATTATAGGTGATAGTGATAAGTGATCAAAAAAGGGATGGTATAACAGGTAGTTTTGGGGGGAAGGGAGAAAATGGCATGGTAGGAATGGTGATTTGATTCTGTGAGGAGTCTTCCTATTGCAGAAAAATGAATTATATTAATATTGTTAAATTATGATGTGTGGAAGTAATAACTTTCTTTAAACACAAGAGTATTATAAGTATAATAGAGTTGGTGTAGGTAGAGATTGGTATCGAAGTGAAAAGTAAATGATTGATTTTGTGTTGAAGGAGATGTTTGAAGTATGTGTTGGATGTTTAAATAAGTGAGGGGTTTAGGAATGGGTTTATCGGATCATTATTTTGTCCTATGTAAAATTAAGTTAGTGGTGGCTTGGATGGAGCAGGAAGGTGATACGGAAGGAAGTTTGTAAAATTAAGAGTGAGAAGTTTAGTGAAGAAGGTAATAAGGATAAGTATGTAAAAACGCTCGCAAGTAAATCAGTTGAATGTGAACAAGTGAAACTGAACAAATCTGGGAGCAAATGAAGGAAGGATTGTTAGCAGTGAAAAAGAAGTATGTGGATGTGCTAAGGTAGGCAGTAATGTTAACAGTGAGTGGTGGAATGAGAGGTGAAGCAAGCGGTTAAAAGTAAAGAAGAAGCGTGTTGAATGTACTAAAAGCAATGATGAGGTTTCAAAAAAGGTATTTGGAATTATATAAGAAGGAAAAAAGAAATACTAAAAGGTGCATACCGTAGGAGAAACAAGAGGTAAAATGAACAGTTTGAAGAGATAATGGGGATTTAACAAGGAATATGAAGCTCTTCTGGAGGAAGCGCGAAAGGTTAGAATGAGAATTAAGGGGAACCTGCTTTAGAATAATGATTAGGGATGTGCTTTTTGTAACTGATGACAATGGATGTTGAGGGGAGTGGTGAAAAGAACACTTCGAAAATTTGCATAATATTGGCAAGTAAAAAGAAGGTGATAGTGAATGTGTGTGGTTTGATGTGCAAGAAGGAATAGGTATTCTGGGGTGAGGTTATTGGCAAGGAGGAGGTAATGGTAGAGTGAGAAAGTTGAAAAAATGGTAAATCTGCTAGGTATAGATGAAATTACTGTGAAATGATCAAGAACGGAGCGAGATGGTGATGGATTGGATTTGGAGGTTGTGTAATTAAGCGTTGATGGAGGGTATGTTCCAGGGATTGGAGGGAGAGCAGTATAGACCCCTTATAGTAAGGGTAAGGGAGATAAGGGGAAACTGTAAGAAATTATAGGGAATAAGTTATTGAGTGTTGGTAAGGAAAGATATACTGCTAGTATTTTGGTTGAAGAGTGCGTCGAGTGACTGATGACTGATTGGTAAAGAACAAGGTGCGTTAGGAGTGGTAGAGGATGTGTGGATCAAATCTTTACATTGAAACAAAATGATTGAGAAAATGAGAGAGAAGAAGAATAAAATTGTATTTAGGTTTTTATGGATTTGCAACAGCGTATGATAGGATTAATGCGGAAGCTCTATGGCAGGTGTTAGTGATAATGGTGTTGTTGTATGCTTCTGAATGGAATCAAAAGTATGTATGAGGATGGTGAGGCGTGTGTAAGAATAAATGGTGTCAAGGTGATTGGTTTAGTAGTATTAATAGCGAGTGAGACAGGGTTGTGTTATCTCCTTGGTTATTCAATTGTATATGGATAAGTTATGAAAGAATTAGATTGGGGGTGGCAGGAAATGGGGTTAGAATGATGCAGAATGGAGATGAGTGGAGGGTACCTACCTATTATATGCGATTTGGTTTTGTTTGTTGAATCTGAAGAGAGTTTGAGAAGATTGCTAGGAGATTGGCAGGGTATGTAAAAGAAGGGCCTGAAAGTAAACGTTGATAAGAGTAAGGTTATGGTTTGAGTGAGGATAGTCCTCAGTGTGAAGTTAATGTTAGATGTGAACAGCTGGAAAGTGTCTAGTTTAAATATTTTAGGGTATGTGTTGGATGAGGAGGGAACGAGATGCAGAGTGTAGTAGGAAATTGTGAATGGGTAGGAAGGTGGCTGGTGCAATTAAATCGTGGTGAATGTAAAATGACTAAGTCTGGAGTGCGCTAGGTTCTTGCATGAGGGTATGTTGTACCTGTGTTATTGTATAGTAGCGAGACTATGGTCGGAATAAGAAGTTAGATCTAAAGTTCAATGTGTTCAGATGGACAATCTTAAATGGCGGTGAGGTGTGAGGAAGATTGATAAAATGAGGAATTAACATATCTAGAGAGTTGTGTGGTGGCGAAGAAGGGGTAAACCGAGAAAAATAAATGAAAGTATGTTGAGTGGTTTTGGTCATGTGGAACGGGATGAATGATAATCGCGTTGGTAAGCTGTGCTATAGTGGTGAGTGTGTTTGGGAATCGGACCCGTTGGGAGACCGAAGAAAAGTGATTGAGTCAGTAAAGGAATGTTTGCAGGAGATAGAAATGTGCGTTTGGGCATGAGGCGAGAAAGAAAGGTGCTGATAGGAGGATTGGCGGGGGTGTTGTACAGGGGGGTACATGGATTGTGGCCCACTGGGCCAGGGATGAACCCTAAGCTTGACGACTACCATTGTGAGGATCCGTCGCGGTCCATGAACTCTAGGGTGGATTTTCTGATTTCGCAACGAGTTCTTACTAATTAAAATAGTACAGAGGGGGCGGTAAAAGGCTGGGCTTTTTTTCGACATTGTCATGTTCTCCTACTACTGCTTTCCTTGCCAATGCTGTAGCGTCCTTCCTTCAGAATTCGAACACGGAAGCTAAGAAAGCAATATAATATATATATATATAATATATATATATATATATATTATATATATATATATATATATAATATATATATATATATATATATATATATATATATATATATTATATATTAATATATATATAATATTATATATATATAGAATATGTTAATTTATATATTATATATATAATATATATAGGATTGCCATAAGAGTTAGGAGACAAAAGCAGAACAGATAAAAGGGACAAATAGTTGAACACTCTCGAGATTTATATTAAATATACAAATGATATTAAAAGAATTTGAAAAACCTTGCAGCATCGTTTAAAAAATTTAAAAGCAATTTTAAATAAATAAAAAAAAAATAATTTGGTTGTATAATCTTAAGAGGACGCTTGCGGCCCCTCTAAGAGCGGGGAGGGGGGGTGCGCATGGCACCTAGGCATTCGCCTACCTCGTCTATTTTTGATCCTGCAAGAGCTAAGATGGATGGGACAAGATACTAGGAGATGGGGAGGCACATATTATAATAATAATAATAATAATAATAATAATAATAATAATAATAATAATAATATAATATAATAAGATAATAAAATAACAATAATAATAATAATAAAATAATAATCATAAATAAATAATAATAATTAATAAATAATAATAATAATATAATATAATATATAATTAATATAAGATAATATAATAAAATAATAATAATAATAAAATAATAATAATTAATAATAATAATATAATAATAATAATAATAATAATATAATATAATAATAATAACACTAACCTAGTGTGACTATTTCCCATAAAAGAACGCCAAAGCTCCAAACATCTGATTTAGTTGTAAAAATATTATCAAATAGAGGCTCCGGTGCCATCCATCTGTATATATATATATATATACTATAAAATATATATATATAATATAAATATTAATTTCTATATATAATTATATATATATAATATATATATATATATATATATATATATATATATATATATATATATATATATATATATATATATATATATATATATATTATATATATAATATATATCATATATGCCATCTTCCATGTAGGGCTTTCGCCCTGTCAGTTGGGCCAGCATTTTCTACCTTCTGGCCCAGAAACTCTTGATTCTAGAGCACTCTTGAAAAACGTTTCTCGGCCCAATGGCTTCCGATGCTAGTCCTTGAGTTATATACTCGGGTAGGGTTTCACCCTGTCAATGGAACTAGCATCTTCTTCCATTTGGCCTCGAAACTAGTTCTCCTAGAGATCCTCAGAAGATCGTGCCTCTAGGCCATAAGATTCCAATGCTGGTCCAGGAGTTCTGCAAGCATAAGAGTTAAGGACCGGGTTGCTAGCCCTGTCGCCATTGAACTATGCGAAGATAGAAAGTCTTCATATATACCGACTGTCGCGAATATCCATTCTTCTTATACTATACATATCAATACTCTATCAGATACTGCAGATACTAACTATGCTATCATTATTAAATTCAAAATTATGCTTTGTTATTAAAAATTGGCGAAAAGAAATAATTTGGATATTTTGCTCCTCCTCAAATGAACTCAATTTTTTTAAACAGTCAATTTATATATTTTGAGGGTATCGAAAGAACTTGATATGAAGTTTTGTTGCTCCTCCTCTTCATTTATATAAAAATATAAAAATATTAATTTTTCTTTGATTAAAATTTCCGATTAAAATTTTAAATTTCATAGATATAGTAAAATATTTTCTTTAGAGTTTTATAAAAAAAATTTTTTTATCTGCTCCAGTGGAATTCTAGCCACAATACTTGTCTTCAACTCTCTGCAAAACCTCTTCTGAACTTTTCATCACTATTCACTATATTCCTCTGTGATTCTTAGTCATTCTTCTCTTCCTTGCTATAGAAGTATAAACAACTTTATCAAAAAAAAAAAATAAACAAAAAAAAATAACTGGCAACAATATACCCAATCACTTGATTATAAAACCAGCACCATAAAGATGTTCCATACCATTTAAGAAAGTCCGCACTTCTCACACACAACTATCACCCACCCCTGGAATAATTTTCAAAAAAAAAAAAAAAAAAAAAAAAAAAAAAAAAAAAAAAAAAAAACCACCCTCCCATCAAAAACAAAACAAAATTGCTACATTCTTTTTAGGGTTGGCCGACAAACAATTCCAGTGTCCCGGTGCGATAAGATTTTTAAATTATAAAGGTACGGTGTGGAGCGCGGTGCGGTGCGTGCTTATTCCGGTGCGGTGCGGTGAGAATTCCGATGCTCGACTAACACTAATTCTTATGTCCCACCTTTCAAATATTAGTCACAAATCCACAAATAATAAAACTTAAATGACTAAACGCCGACCAAGAACAACCCCAATTCACCTTCCCAGAAATATCCAATATCATTAAAAACCTCAAAAGCTCACAAGCTGAAGAACCTCAAATGCCTGGTACCAATCACAATTGCAGTCTTAACACAAATATTTAACGCCCATGCCAAAACAACACCCTACTACCTTTCTGGAAACATCCCTACATAATACCAATATTAAAACTAAATAAAACACCCAATTATCCAGCCTCATACGGACCCCATATCCTTTCTCTCTACAATATCCAAAGTATTTGATAAATCAATCCTACTCATAATCTCCCGTCACATCCCCCTGTCAGACTCATAACATGGCTTGCGACGAAAAGGTTCTATCACCACACTCCTCTCATAACTGACTCAACATATCTTAACTGGCTTCAACTAAATCAAGCTTCCTTCCAAACACTCCTCGTAGCCAGGGTTGTGGAGTCGGTTCAAAAATTTTCCGACTCCGCTCCATAATCAAAGTTCTAAACACTAATTTTTCCATCCAAGACAAAAAAATAATAAAAAAAACTTCTTCTCTGGTCATAAAGCGAGAATTACTATTCTTTCTGATCATTCAAATTATATAATGGAGTTCCCAGGGTGTCATTCTCTCACCCACATTTTTCAACCTCTTCGTGCACGATTTTCCTAATCCTACGTCCTCTTCCATAAAAATCAATAGTTATACAGATGATCTATTTATTATTCCTCAAAATCCATCTATACATAACTCATCTCAAGAACTACAATACATAAATCAACCCCAACAATAAATAACAAAAGACTAATGCAATATCACCAAAAAAAAAATCCACAATTACGCTAGTTACACCGGTGAGCCGGACGGAAAATATTCAAACACACACCCAACAATACACCTAACAAACATTAAACTTCCCGTACACAAATAATTCACTATCTTATGACTAAATTTCGATACTCACATGCCATTCACCCACACACAATAACAATATTATGTCAAGAGCTACATAAACTAATAGTACTGGAAACAATGATTAGAACAAACTTTGGACAACAGAAAGCAACTCTTGCAATGGCCTACAGACAGTTCATCCACTCTCTCCTTAATTATGCATCGCTTGTTTGGGTTCCAGTAATATCACAGTCTAACAATAATTAAAAAAAAATTAGAAACCAATCAAAACAAAGCACTAAAAGATAATAACGGGCTGCCTTCCCACTACACCCATCTATCACCCAATTACAAAACGCATATTATTCCTCTGAAGACCACTAAGACATGATAAGTTGTCAATTATTTAGTAATTAACACTCCACACACTACTCTCTACATCAAACATTCCAACAGACTCCCACACGAAGGGAGTAAAACACACCCGCCTCATTCAACTTAAACATCTACAACACTCCCAGTCCACTTCCAAACACATTTATCATTAAACACATCCATACACAAATAACCCAAAGATTAATATTCGTATACCCAAAGATCAATATCCGCATACTCAAAGATTAATATCCGCATACCTAAAAGATCAATATCCGCATACCCAAATATCAATATCCGCATACCCAAAGATCAATATCCGCATACCCAAAGATCAATATCCGCATACCCAAAGATCAATATCTGCATACTCAAGATTAATATCCGCATACCCAAAGATCAATATCCGCATACCCAAAGATCAATATCCGCATACCCAAACGACTACCATACCCATATTTCAAACACGTCCACCGAAAATATTCTCTTCAGAACAAACCTTGAACAAAAAAAAAATTTGTAAAGTTGTTCCGATTTCGCTCTGGCATCACCCCTCCCTTCAAGAATAGATTTAGAATAAATACAGCAACCTTCCACCACTACCAAGTATGTTTCTACCCGACACTGGACACATACACTGCCCGACTTTGACCGACACTAGACACATTAATACGATTGTTTCTCTGACCGGCCTTTAAGCCTGGCATGCTCGGGTAGCAAAATTCCTCAAGGAAACCCGATCCTCGTAGGTTTGGAGAGGGGGCAGCAAAGTAAAGTATATGAAGGCTTAAAAAACTATATAAAAGACATGACATGACATGCCTTACCTGATAGGTAGTCTACCATCACTCTTCCTCTCGTAAATGTGGTTGTTGGCGACATCTCGAGCGAATCCAAAGTCGGCAACTTTGCAGACTTTGTTGTCACCAACGAGGACGTTCCTCGCAGCCAAGTCTCGGTGTATAATCTATAGGATTAAGATAACATTATAATAAGTGAAATCAATGTATTTTATAGCACGAATCAACATGTAAAAAAATAACTCGAATTGCCTGTACTAATTTTTATTGTAAAATGAGAAAGGAAATTTTTTGTTATTGTTAATCTAACCTAACGATTCTCAACCTCAACAAATCCTTATCTCCTCGTCTGTGTCAATAAGATATATTTAAGAAAATGAATATTGTTAATCAGGGATGTGGAACAGAATCCTTTAACCTCCTAATGAAACATCTATAAAATCCCTTGTATGTTAACTGCAATTTATTATTCACCAGCTATGAAACAGGGTCAGGGGTTGGTTCACGGTAACTCAGTGGGCTAAGTACGTTTTTCGCTCGCTTAGGGCTTGAAGTTCGTCTCTCAAACACAAACAAGGTTCGACCCTCAGAACTGGTTACCTGAACAGACACTAAAAATTGCCGTAATGTGGAGATTTTCTGTAATTAATTAACTTCAGTTTCGGCAACGCGTTTTGTGACACCAATCCCAATACCCACCCATTACTATAGCCGTTTTCGTTTTTGCATTTGTGCTTATGAAACGTAAGAAATGCTCGAGTTTGCCTTCGTTTTTGTCAAACTTAGCGCAAAATCGTGAAAAATGGTCAGTCCGTTTAAATAGATGAATGTTTCTTTCAATAAAATTAGCTTTAAATCTAATTTCAAAATCGATAAACTCCATCACAATAGTTGATCAGTTATTTGTAATATGAATATTTTTTATTTTTTTTTATTTCCGTTTATTCCAAAACCACGTGCTCCATCACAACAGCTGATTCCAATTGTTTGTAAACAAAAGTGACTTTTATAAGAAATCGCGTTCGTTTATGCACGAAATTCGTGCTAAAACTGACTAAGCATTTCTTATCGAGCGTAAGCCAAATGACAAAAACGAAAACGGTCTAAAACATATGAAATATTTGCAACAGTGTCCCATATTTCAACACAACAAAAATCACATTCAAGTGCAGATGTAAGCCCATCTGGATTCGAAACAACGTCCATCGGTGGCTGGAATATCTTGATCGTCTGAATGGAAATCAGTTTGCTATAAAACTACCATTTAGTCCGGAAAACCATATAGCACAATTTACCATGGTTAAGGATTGGGACGGTCTAGATAGGTTCATGTGACCGTCTCTATTTTCCTTAGTCCTCCAATATTCATTTATGATTTTGAAACAAATGCTGAATATGTCATAAAAATGGCATCATACAAGTATAAGAATGATCAAAATAAAAAAAAATAATTAATACTCCACAAGTGCTCTTGTACCCCATTTTGTGATAAGAAATCCATTCCTTTTGCGGTTTGAAGGGCAAATATGGTTAGGTCCCGTGGAGTCAGAGAAGAAGAAACCCCGTGGAGGTTGCCATAAGGATGTCCATTGGCCCGTGAAGACCGAAGGTAACTCTGAAGTTTTCCCCCAACCATGTATTCTAAGATGACAAAAACAGGATCTGAAATATAAAAAAAAAGGGAAACAAAGAAATTAAAACAATGATACCGACAATTTAAAAAGTAAACCACAAGTCGCCAATCTCTATTAATTTTTGAAATTTAAGTGCTTCTTATATCCATGTATGAAGAAAATACCGGAAAAATACCAAGAACAATTTCAATACCAAAATATCAATACAAATGATTCTTTAAATTATAAACTGGTGACATATATCACAACAGCAACAACATATTTGCAACACGAGTCACTAGAAAAGTCATCCAACATTCAAGGGAAAAGGCAAAGAATTTACTCCCTTGACAGAAATAAATTTATTAAAAATGCCCGTAGCTTCATGAACTCTAAATCAGAAATGTGAAATTTGCGTCCCAGAAAGTTTCTCGCATTTGTTATATTACTTAGCATTCTGTGAGACACCGTTCAGTAAAGTCATATAGAATTAACGCTAGTTATAAACTTACAATATTTCGATCCCTTGGTGTAAAGTAAAAAATTTAAAAGCCTGTAATATAAAATATTGGTCTAGAATTGTCTATTGAATATATTCTATAATTGTTAAGTTCACTACTGATAATTTTTGTTACTATTTAAAAATTGTTATAATTGTGAATCAAAACTACTGAAGCTTAACTTGAAATTAACAACTTTATTTTTATTTATGGATACCATCAACTTTTATTGAATAAGAAACTGTGCATTTATATATTATTATTTATTATTATCATCATCTACCTTCTTTTCCCAGACTGGGGGTGAGGTGCACAGCATACACCGGAAACAGAAAAATAGTAAAAGAGCATGACGCGAGTCGAAAAGAAAACTCCCCTTTACCGTCCCCTCCATACCCTTAAGTGAGAACTTGTCGCAGTCAGAAAAATCCACTCTAGGCTTTCATGAGACTGCAACGGATCCTCATGGTAGTATCTCGTCAATGTGGGGTCGATCCCCTGGGCCAGACCCACAACTATACCCCCTCACAAAACCGAGCCATTCACGTTTATTAATCACCTTTCTTCTCGCCTCTTTCCCCAAACTCACATTCTTTTCCTTAAGACATTCCCTTTACTGATTCAATCCACTTTTTCTTTGGTCTCTCAGCCGGTTGGTTCGGTCGGTTATGTATTGTGCCCCTAATTTTATAGTTCTCATTTTACGAGCAAAAACGGACCTATACAAAATGGCCGATAGGAAACTCGGTCGACATTTAAAAAAAAAAAATCTATTTATTTAGTGTTTCTCTAACGAATCCAACAAAACTTAACTTAACCTAACCTAACTAAACCTAACCTAACTTAACTTAACCTAACTTAACTTAACCTAACTTAACTTAACTAACCTAACTTAACCTAACTAAACCTAACTTAACCTAACCTAACCTAAACTAACCTAACCTAACCTAATGCCTGGGGCGGGCTGTACAAGAAATTTTTTTTGATGTTGTGTCGACCCTTTTCCCCGTCGACAATTTGGGATAGTCCCCGCATAACCTTCTGAGAATTGTAAAGTTGGCGACGACTTTGTCACATTTCTAAAGTTCTCGTCGTTATTTTACTTATTCGTCCTTATTACAAAGTAAGTTGGAAATGTTATTTGTTTGTATATTATTAGAGGTTGACTCGCCGACTCTCGTGCTAGAGGAAGCTGGTTCAATCCTCCGCGTAGCAGTCTTAGTTTTATCTTCCTGGGGACAAGAATTAAGACTCGGCTGCGAACACGTGGTGGCGACAGGCTTGGGATAGCCGGTCTTAAAGTTCGATTTCCTGTAGTCCCCCCCGTGTTACCCTCTGGGAAGGGGGTAAAGCACGTTAAAAGGAAATTTATTATTAGAATCTAAAGTTTTTAGTTGGTTAATATAATATCATAAACTAAAAACATTTGTGAATATGATAAACTATAAACATTCGTGAATATGATAAACTGTAAACATTTGTGTATAGGATAAAATATAACCATTTGTGAATATGATAAACTATAAACATTTGTAAACAGTTTAATCTATTAATTTATTCTGAAATCATTATTTGGAATTTTAACATCAAATTATATTAAAAAAATTAAAATACTTTTAACCTCCGCACCCATATTTGCAATATGAGTCTTCCAGACATTCTCATTCGCAAATGGTAAAATGTCACATCCATTACGTTACTGTTATACATCTTTTACTAGTAAAGGTTATTTATAAGTTCGTATGGGTGAAACAGAATGGTTTAAACGAGAAAATAAAGTTTTGAAACTTAACACAATATAACTTTTACCTCCCACAATCCTCTTTATCTGAGGGAGGGGGGGGGGAAAGAGGATCTCTAATTATTTAAACTTTCTTTTAACAACACCACACGTGTATAAAAAAAAAAAAAGATAAGATACATTATTATTATTATTATTATTATTATTATTATTATTATTATTATTATTATTATTATTATTATTATTATTATTATTATTATTATTATTTAAGTGTACCTTTTTCGGTGCAGCAGCCAAGAAGAGAAACAACATTCGGATGATAACTTAAACTCTTAAGAACCTTTAATTCTTGTAGAAGGTCGTTCTGCTCAGCTTGTCCTGCAGACTCCTTTAAAGTCTTCACCGCAACCGTCCTACGCCCATTTACACCCAGATCCATAGCATCGCACTTCCATACCTGAAGGGCACAGAGGAATCATTTATGATTTAGCAGCTACTTCAATTAAAAAGAAATCTGATAAATTTATTCGAGGTTAAGCTTTTACTATAAAAAAATTAATCAGAAGTAATAATAATAATTAAAATAATTAAAATAATAATAATAATAATAATAATAATAATAATAATAATAATAATAATAATAATAATAATAATAATAATAATAATAATAATAATAATAATAATAATAATAATTCTCTTCTTTACGATCGCCAGTACGGCTTTCGGCGTTCGAGGTCTACTGGTGATATACTTTCCTATTTAACCGATTTATGGTTTTCCGCCCTTAGGAACTACGGGGATACTTGCGTGGTGGCGCTTGACATATCCAAAGCATTTGATTGGGTATGGCACGCGTCACTGCTCTCCAAGCTCCCCTCCTTGGATTTCCTTCCTTTCTTTGTACAAACACAATCTCTTTCTTTCAAGTCGCTCAATATCGGCTGTGGTTGATGGAGCGACTTCTTCTTTTTCTGTTAATAGTGGTGTTCCTCAGGGTTCTGTCTTATCTCCTACTTTATTCTTACTTTTCATTAATGATCTTCTCACCTGCACATCTAACTCTATCCACTCATATGCCGATGACTCGACCCTTCATTCTTCAAACTTCATTTCAATTCTGCTCCCTCTTTTACTTCTAGAATTTAACCTTAATCTTAATTTTCCCGATTCTATTCTCGCTGATCTGGATAGAATTTCCGATTGGGGTCGTCTCAACCTTGTGAAATTCAATTCTTTAAAAACTCCCAACTTTTACAATCTCCCTCTCTAAAACACTTTTTAACTTTCCTATCTCTTTCGGACGGTCTCTCGTCTCTTCCTGTTGACAATATAAACATCCTTGGCCTTAACATTAAACAAAAAAATGCTTCTTAGGAAAACCTCACACTTCACAACGGTCTAGGGGCGCCTCAAAGAAACTAGGAGTTCTGTTTAGACTGGCGAGATTTTTTTCCTCTTCTCATTACTCCAGCTATATATAAGGGCTCTCATCCACCCTTGTCATGGAGTACTGTTTCTCATTATCTGGGGGGGCTCTGGTTTCACCCGGCTTTTGGGACAGGGTCGAGTCAAAAGCCAAGAGGCTTATATAAACTGTTCTGTACGTTCCAGTTCACTTGGACCCTCTACCTTTGCGGCGCGATGTTTCGGTACTTTTATCTCTTTTTCTTATAGGTACGCAGCGGGCAGGTGTTCGAGGGGGAACTTACCACTAGCGTACCACCACCTTTACGACGCCCTCGTACTTCGTAGCACAAGGGATGCTGTGACTGCGCACGAGTTTTCTGTATATATTGGTAACTCCAGGCTAGTTCGCATGCGGGTGCTTTCTTTCTTTCCTGCACCTCTGTTTGTGGAATTCTCTTCCATGCTTCTGTGTTTTCCTGCTGAATTTAATCTCCCTCACTTTAAAGCCTGCGTCTGTGCTCATCTGCTTATTTTGCGCTTAGCGGCTGTTTGAAATTTTGGCATGCAACACCCCCTCCGCTGAAATAGGGCTCTGCCCGTGAGTGGTGGTGACAACTGTAAAAAAAAAAAAAATTCCTACTTCAGTCCCCAGGAAGGCATTTATCTGCCTGTCTGTGTGTGTAGTCTCGTCCTCCATCCATCTCTATCTTCGAAGTCTCCACCTCTTCTCAATTCCATGATGTTCGGGAAGTTATGCCTCTCCAGTACCTCTTCTACTTCATCTCTCCACCTTCTTCTCGGCCTCCCCCTCGGTCTCCTGCCTCCCGTCCTCCACTCCCATGACCTCTTAGCCACTCTCTCCTCCCCCATCCTCTCTAGATGTCCCAGCCACCTCAGTTGTGCCTTTTCTATCTTATTTCTCATCGCACATACCCCTGCTCTCTCTCGTATATGTTCATTTCTCATTCTATCTCTTCTGCTCTTTCCCAGCATTACCCTCAAAGGCCTCATCTCCGCTGCTTGTATTCTGCTTCTTGTGGATATGTTGGTCGTCCAACTCTCCGCACCATACATCAATATGGGAGTCAAAACATTCTCAAAAATGATTTTTTTCACCTGCAGGGGCACATTCTGATTCTTTAGCAAAGGATAGAAAACGCTCACGCTTCTCCCGTATTTTCCTATCCTTTCGGCGATATCTTCCCCAACTCCTCCCCTATTTCCGAACACACTTCCTAAATACTTAAAACTTTCTCCATCTATCTTGGATATTTAAACTCTCTCTCTCTCTCTCTCTCTCTCTCTCTCTCTCTCTCTCTCTCTCTCTCTCTCTCTCTCTCTCTCTCTCTCTCTCTCTCTCTCTCTCTCTCTCTCTCTCTCTCTCTCTCTCTGTTTTTCCCATTCTTCTCATATCTATCTTTTCTTTCTCTCTCTCTCTCTCTCTCTTCTCTCTTCAATCTCTCTCTCTCTCATTTCTCTCTCTCCCTCTATCTCTATATTTATTCTCTCTCTCTCTCTCTCTCTCTCTCTCTCTCTCTCTCTCTCTCTCTCTCTCTCTCTCTCTCTCTCTCTCTCTCTCTTCTCATAAACACAGTCTTCTCTTATTCATTTTCGGCTCCCCTTTCGAAACAATCACCTTTCAGTCCCTCCATGTCCCTCCTTCACGCTCCAGAAAGCTATATATGCCAAAATACCCCATTCATCGGTTTTATTCCTTCCTGCTTTAAAATTACCCATACCCTTATCTAAATATGCAATGAACAACAAGGGCGAAAACACACACCCCTGCTTCACCCCTGCTCTCATTTGAAACCACTTTTCATTTTCATATCCTGTTCTCACCTTGCACCTTGCACTAGGTACTGAATCAAAGGCTTTTTGCAAATCCACGAAGGCCACACTCACCCCAACATTGAATTCCCATGTCTTCTCTGCAATCTGTCTTAAACTAAAGACCAGATCCATTGTTCCCCTGTTTTTCCTATACCCGTGCTGCTCCTCTCCCAACTTTGTTTCTATTTTCCCTCTCAGTCTTCTCTCCAACTTTCTTTCATATACCCTTGCTATGTGGTTTATCAGGGATATAATAATAATAATTGATAATTATTTTATGTCTGTAGTTTAGAAAGTATATGTACCACCGTAGCGGGTAGTAGATTCTTTAAATTCTGATAATGATACTAATCTATATATTATTATGGTTTTCAGAAGAAATAAATATAAGTAATAGTAATACCAATGTAAAGTAATTTAAGAGTCGCAGGCTTTCATTATAACGCCTTTGTTATCATTTTTTGTTATATTGATTGAATGAATAATAAGAATAGAAAGAGTAAAATCAAAATAGAGGATTATAAAAAGAAGAGAATACAATACACCAAACAAGAAAGACTTTGAAAGATTGAAAGTTAACAAAAAGAACTTAGGTTGCGCAACCAGAAGATTTATTAAAATATCATTCTACAAGAAAGACTATATGAAATATAAAATTTATATCATCCGGAGAATTAGGAAATCATTCATCTTCATTCTCATATAAGTAAGATCATACCACTAATAAAAGTGAAGATATACCATCTGATATCATCTTTAGGTAAGTTACAACCATTTAATCAATAATAATAATAATAATAATAATAATAATAATAATAATAATAATAATAATAATAATAATAATAATAATAATAATAATAATAATAATAATAATAATAATAATCATAATAATAATAACAATAATATTAATAATAATAATAATAATAATAATAATAATAATAATAATAATAATAATAATAATAATAATAATAATAATAATAATTACCTGGCCAAAGCAACCTTCTCCGAGGATCACTAAAACTCGAACTTTATGCCTAGGAAATTCCCACTTGTCAGGTTCTCTTTCTACACCTCCTTCGTCAGTACCTGAAGAAACATTGGACACTCTCGATGATTTCCTGGACTGTCGAATTGGCTGAGAAAATAATAATAATAGTGTACAGTTTTCATAATAGGTATAGGACGAGGCCACTTGAAGGGTATTTCAGGTACATTCAAATTATTTACAAGAGAACGAATGGAAAGTGAGGAAATAGAAAAATGGAACTAAAAAATAATTAAATTTAGATTTCAACAAAAAAAAAAAAGATAATGAAAGAAAATTTATTCACAACCTGTTACCCCCATCCCTTCCCACCTCCCGTGCCCTGATAACTGCTTGCGTCAGGTTTCTCATGAAACTGAAGCCATTCAAGTTGTTGCCCTTGTTCGCGAAGGGTTTAGCCAACGTGTTGTGGCTGGACAGTGCACTTCAGGCTGTTCAGAAGTTCGTCGTGCTTCTAGATATCAGTGAATACACTAGGAGATTAGGATCTGGAAGAGGTCGGGCACAAGATAATAGCTTCATCGTATTGCGGCCTTTGCAAAATTACCATCTCATTGGGACGTACGCGTGGTGGCTGATAGCAAATGGAAAGTGAGGAGAAGATTGCGAGAGCGGAATAAGATGCCACATCCACCAAAAAACTGCGAACAATTGACTCCAGTGCAGACAATCACGACTTGGTTTTGCGCGTGGGCACGTGAATTGGACTGGACACGAACTCCATAAAGTATCTACGGGACACACTGAAGGTTCGAGCTGAAATTCCTGCCCCAGCGTTACTGCGGGACCTTAAGACGGTGATTGAAAATAAGTGTGAGAATATTTCGCAAGGTTTTATTGATATATTGATCAGGCCCAGGACAAACCAGATGGAAGCAGTTATCTGGTTGTGGCGGGGGGGGGGGGACAACAAGTTATTAAGAATAAACCTTCATTATCACCTTTTCTTCATTGAAATTAAAATTTCCTTAGTACACACAGTTGGAAAGATAACAATAATACATTTAAAATGGCTTCATGTTAACGGAAATGCATTGACTTTAGACCTTTCAAACCAAAAAATTTTTTAACAAAAATATAAGCAGTTAATGTTATTAAAAGTTTCAAAGTGAAATGTGTGGGATGGGTCAATTATTCATCCTAAGCGTATATATAATAGGGGTTCATACAACAATAGAGGTCTTTCAAAGACTTACAACATTAGGTACTCCTTCTTCATAGCCGTTACTCTCCGCACGTTTACGAATCCCGACGAGGGAGAAAAATTCGTTAAATAAACTGTCAGTTCTGCTGACCTCCGTCTGGATTGAACTGTTGCCCTTTTCACTGTATATAACAGAACTTTCCTATAATAAAGAACAGAAATTAGATAATACAATGTACTATAATACAAAAAATAGCTAATCGTCGTCAATAATAATAATAATAATAATAATAATAATAATAATAATAATAATAAAATAATAATTAAATAATTAAATAATAAAATAATATAATAATATAATTAATAATATAATAATAATAATAATAATAATAATAATAATAATAATCTACCTTTCCGGCTTTCTTGTACTGCCGCTTCCAGCATTGCCACAGAAGTACCCCACAACCCAGAAGAACAGCGGATGCGAGAACGATTCCAACAATTATCCAATTGGAGTGGCCCTTTTCAGTGGTTGATTTCACAGCTAATAAAGTATATATATATATATATATATATATATATACTATATATATATAGTATTAGTGTAGGTATAAATTATATAATATATATTTATATATATATATATATATATATTATATATATATATATAATATATATATTATAATATATATATATATAATATATATATAATATATATATATCTTTCTTTCTTTCTTTCTTCACCTTCCTCTTTGCCCAAGATATGGGGTAAGGTGCTGACAAGCCATCGGAAAAGAAAAGCAAGCTAGGAGAACATGACACAACGTCGAAAAGAAAGCCCAGCCTTTACCGCCCCATCTGTACCATTAATTAGTTGAGGCTTCGTCACAGGAACAGAAAATCACCTAGGAGCATCATTGGGGACAGCGCGGACCTCACTATGGTAAATCGTCAATGTAGGGTTCATCCCCTGGCCCAGGTGGGCCACAACCATGCCCCCATACAAAAAACCCCGCCATTTCTCTCCTATCATCACTTTTATTCTCGCCTCTGCCAAATCACATTTCTCTCCTTCAGAATTCG
>JABUQX010057042.1:0-5000 GCA_015478945.1 Trachelipus rathkii | reverse complement strand
TAGAAACTAATTCAAAACCTCTGTTCATAATTTGCCCATTGCACAGTGTGAAGAGATAATGAAAGATATATTTCGAAAAATAAAACCAAAAACGAGAATCTTGGAATCGGGTTCGAAGACTTCTCGGAAACGGAACCAGTTGCAGTCGGATCCAGAATCAAGGTCCGGATTTTCTTATAACAGATTACATAAGCCTTGTTTAAGAGCATTTAAAATAATTTTCATTCTTTTCTTAACATTTCATTAGAGTAAAATTATTAACACATTATCCTGTACCTAAGAACCATATCTAATAATAATAATAATAATAATAATAATAATAATAATAATAATAATAATAATAATAATAATAATAATAATAATAATAATAATATTTTAATAAATATTTAGGTTATATGTTGGATGAAAAGGAATCGGATGATGCAGAGTGTAGTAGGAAAGTTGTGAATAGCAGGAAGGTGGCTGGTGCAATTAAATCGTTGGTGAATGTAAAGGGACTAAGTTTGGAGTGTGCTAGGGTCTTACATGAGGGTATGTTGTACCCCTGTATTATTGTATAGTAGTGAGACTTGGTTGGTCTGGAATAAGAAGTATAGATCTAAAGTTCAATGTGTTCAGATGGACAATCTTAGGGGAGTGCTAGGTGTGAGAAGAATTGATAAAATGAGGAATGAACTTATTAGAGAGTTGTGTGGTGTGAAGAAAGGGGTAAATGAGAGAATAAATGAAAGTATGTTGAGATGTTTGGTCATATGGAAAGGATGAAGGATAGTCGGTTGGTTAAGCGGATGTATGGGCAGTTGTGTTGGGAACCGACCGGCTGGGAGACGGAAGAAAAAGTGGATTGAGCCAGTAAACGAATGTTTGGTAGAGGCGAGAAGAAAGGTTTGTTAACCAGGAGTGATGGCGAGGGATTGGAGGGTATGGTTTGGCTAGGAACCGGACTGGGTGCGCCCCGGCCAACCCGGCCATTTTTTTAGCGACCCCGGCCCCGCCCCGGCCAAAATAGGAAAAACCGGGGTTTTCTACGGGGGTTAACTGTAAATTTACACTAAAAATAGAGGGTTAATCAAACAAAATAAAAAATATATTTTAATGCCATTACTCCTGTTATAAATTGATGCAAAATATATAAAATTACCTAATATAATCAATTTTTTTTGTATTTACTATGATTTCAAATTAAAATAGAGGCCAAATTATATTTTTTCCGAGTTATTATAACATTAAAAATATTCGAAATTTGATATATAAAACGAATTCGCGAAAAGGAAATAATAATAATGTTAAATATGAATGTATTTATTTATTGAAAGTAAAAATCTTCAAGAAAATTCAAATATTTTCCGAAATCTCTTTCAAAATATTTTTTAATGAATTTATATATATATATATATATATATATATATTATATATATATATATATATATTATATATATATATATTATAATATATATATATATATATATATATATATATATATATAATATATATATATATATATATATATAATATATATATATATTATATATAATATTATAATATATAATATATATATATATAATATATATATATATATAATATACTATAATATATATATATATATATATATATACTATATATATATATATATATATATAATATATATATATAGAGAGGAAGCCCTTGGATTCTTTTTAGTATTATGCTTTACTGTAACTTCATTTTATTACTAAATGTACACAAATTAAAAACATTGTTAAAGACACTTTTTTTAATGAAATAATAAATAAATTTTAAAAAGGAAAGCTAATTTTCGTCCCGACACGCGAGACCTCTTTAGGCTAAGGGACTGGATTTCTTTCTTGATCTTCATCAGTTCAAGTGTGTTTCAGTTGGTCTGCTATTTTCTTCATGGTGTTGTTGAAATATTTTGATGTTTTCAGATATTCATTTTGTATAAAATCTATCTTAACTTCACCGGGATGCTTATTGTAGTTGTTCCTATTATAATGCAAAAGGATTCCATGATTTTGCGATGGTTCGTTGTGATTGATATTTCTGATCATCTTTATATGTTGATATTGATAGAGTGGCCTGTGCTTACGCCTGATGACTGTTAAAGCTGATTTATGCTGCCTATGATGCAGCGTCATCTGTATGTTAATTTGATCTTCTTGCAAAATCTATGGTTTCACCTATATAGTTTTATTGCAAGTATTGCTAGGGATGTGATTATACAACTTTGGGGGAGATTTTCTTTTCGTCTTTTGGGGGTTTGAGAATGTTTTTTAAGGTGATGTTATTTTGATGGAAATGAGGGTAAATATTTTCTTTAGGTAATATTTGTTTTAACGAATATTATTGTAATTGAGGAATTGGTAAAAAGGAGGTGTTTCTATTTTTGGGGAAAGGTGCTGAGTAACGGTAGTGATCCTTGTTAAATATTCGCTGGTGATCAAAAACTCAGGCTTGTATAGTGCTTTGTTAGTGATTGTGGCTGTATTTTAGTTTCTTTTGCTAGAAGAGGGGGAGAGCCCATATACGAAAGGCACGGAGAAATAGAGATGACAGAACAGCTAATTTTGTGTTTGGGGAATGATTAGATAGCCAATGTATATAGTTTGGTTGCGGATGTTGGTTTTCTATATATAGTAAATTGCAAGTAATTGTTATTCCATGTGATTAAGGTATCGAGGAAGGGGAGAGTTGTTGGAAGGCATTTCTATCGTATACTGAACTGAAGGATGAATAGAGTTAATATAGTTTAGGACATCATTAGGGTTGGTGTTGTGAGGGAGGGAGACAAAATTGTCATCTACATATCTAATCCATAAACTATTGTTTAATAAAGGGTGGGGTAAAATATGAAAAAATTCTGTTAGTTCCATATATATGTTACTGAGTATGGGAGACAGTGGGGATCCATACTCAGGCCGAAAGTTTGTTTGGAATATTTGCCATTAAAATGAAAGAAGTTATGTTGTAATGAGAGATTGGCCTTCCCGTTTCATATATTAAAACAGCTCATTAATCTCAGCTTTAACTTCAAATTTAGCTTTAAATTCAGCTTTAACAAGTCATAGGCGTAACACAGGCCACTCTATCAATATCAACAATATAAAGATGATCAGAAATATCAATCACACGAACCATCGCAAAATCATGGAATCCTTTTGCATTTTTAATAGTAAAAACTACAATAAGCATCCTCCCGGTGAAGTTAAGATAGATTTTATACAAAATGAAATCTGAAAACATTCAAAATATTTCAACAACACCATGAAGAAAATAGCAGACCAACTGAAACACACTTGAACTGATGAAGATCAAGAAAGAAATCCAGTCCCTTAGCCTGAAGTCTCGCGTGTCGGGACGAAAATTAGCTTGCCTTTTTAATATTTATTTCATTAAAAAAAAAGTGTCTTTAACAATGTTTTTAATTTGTGTACATTTAGTAATAAAATGAAGTGACAGTAAAGCATAATACTAAAAAAGAATCCAAGGGCTTCCTCTCTAGAGTAAATATATCACTACGACAAAGTAGTTCTTAAATATATATATATATATAATATATATATATATATTTATATATATATAGTATATTATATATATATATATATATAATATATAATATATATATATATATATATATATATATAATATATTATATATTATATATATATAATATATATAATAATTATTATATATATATATATATATATATATATACCTATTATATATATAATATATATATATATTATCAATAAACCAACTGTATTTTTTAAAAAGAAAATCAATGGTCATTTTCTAAAATTCTTTCGAAAATATTTAATTTAATTGAATTAATTAAATGTATTATTTTTTGTTTCATAATTTAATTATATAATTAATTTGAAATTATATTTAATTTTCATTCCTAAGTTTAAAAGACTTTCAGTGTTTTGACTTACATTTCTAATTTAGCCTAACCCGGGCCCCGGCCCGGCCCCGCCCCGCCCGGTGCAAAATTTCCCGCCCGGTCAGGTCCCCTAGTGTGGCCCACCTGGGCCAAGGATGAACCCTTACCATTGACGATTAACCATAGTGAGGTCCATCGCTGTCCCATGAGAAGCTTTAGGGGTGGATTTTCTGACTGCCGACGAGTTCTCACTAATTAAATGGTACTGAGTGGGCGTAGGCTGGGCTTCTTTCGACTTTTGTCAGTGTTTTCTACAGCTTTTTCTTTCCGATGGCTCGCACGCACCTTACTCCCATTCTTGGGAAAATAGAAGGTAGATAAAGAAAGAAGAAAGAATAATAATAATAATAATAATAATAAATAATAATAATAATAATAATAATAATAATAATAATAATAATAATAATAATAATAATAATAATAATAATAATAATAATAATAATAAAAATAAATTAATAAATATTTTAATAAATTTATAGGATATATGTTGGATGAAAAGGAACGGATGATGCAGAGGTGTAGCAGTGGGAAGTGTGAATGACAGAAGGTGGTGGTCTGCAATTAAATCGTTGTGGATGTAATGGGACTAAGTCTTGAGTGCCCTAGGGTCTTACATGAGGGTATGTTGTTACCTGTGTTAATGTCCTGTGTTAATGTATAGTAGTGAGACTATGGTCTGGAATAAGAGGTATAGATCTAAAGTACAATGTGTACAGATGGACAATCCTTAGGAGGCGTATTAGGTGTGAGAGCAATTGATAAAATGAGGAATGAAACGCATTAGGTTGTGGTGTGAAGAGGTAAATGAGAGAATAAATTGAAAGTATGAGATGGTTTGGTCAATGTGGAAAGGATGAGAGATAGTCAGTTGGTTAAGCGGATGTATAGTGGTGAGTGTGCTGGGAGTCAATAAAGGAATGCCTGGATTAAAGAAATGCGAGTTTCGCAGAGGCGAGAAGAAAGGTGATAATAGGAGTGAATGGCGGGGTTTGTGAGGGTGTATGGTTGTGGCCCTGGGCCAAGAGTGATGACCCCACATTGACGAATGCCATATCTCTCT
>JABUQX010057041.1:17500-18732 GCA_015478945.1 Trachelipus rathkii | reverse complement strand
AAAAAAAGAGAGAGATAAATGTCGAACCCAGTTAAAAAATAACTGCAAAACTTTTTTACATTTTTTTACAACTTTTGCTACATTTCAAATATATTAATTTAAAAAAAAATTGTTTTTTGGTAGTTACTACATATTGATGGAGGAACTTGGGCAAACTAATCAATTTTTTTTAAAAAATTTATTTGTTTTTCTCTTAAAAAAAAATTTTTTTTAACCCATCCCAAAATTTTTCCCAGAAATGGGGTAAAAAAAAACTGTTTTTTTTTTAACAACCTGGATGTGTTATTATTAACATGGAAAGTAGCTCTGTAAAGCTCTGGAAAGTAGCTGAATGATGATGTTATAGCATAGAAGGCTCAGGAAAGTTCATGAAAGTTGGGAAGTAGCCTGGAAAGTAGCTGAAAGTAGCTTGGAAAGTAGCTGAGTTATGACGAGGCTAGAACAAAAGGGGTAGGGTCTGAAAGTACATAGAAGAGCTAGAACAAAGGGGGGTAGGGGTGAAAAACGCTCAGGAAAGTACATGAGCACTCAGAAAAACAGCTAGACAGCTAGAAGCATTGAAAGTAGTTTGGAAAGTAGCTTTGGAAAGTAACTGGAAATATGGAAAGTAGCTCTGGAAAGTAGCTGAGTGGCATGAACGTCATAGGCATAGAAATGCTGCATGAAAGTACAATAAAAGTTGGAAAGTAGCTGAATGTGATGAGGTGGCTAGAACAAAGGGGGTTACGGGAGAAAAACGCATGAAAGTACATCGAATAGCTAGAACAAAGGGGGGGTAGGGGTGAAAAATGATTAAGGAAAGTATAAGCACTCAGGAAAAACTGCGAGAAGCATTGAAAGTAGTTTGGAAAGTAGCTGGAAATTTGGAAAGTAGCTGAGTGATGACGTCAGAGCATACAATGCTCATGAAAGTACAATAAAAGTTGGAAAGTAGCTTTGGAAAGTAGCTGAATGATGACGAGGCTAGAACAAAGGGGGGTAGGGAGAAAAATGCTCATGAAAGTCATAGAAGAACTAGAACAAAGGGGGTATGGTTGAAAACACTCAGGAACGCTACATGAGGCTACTTCAGTAAGGAGGCTAGAAAGCATTGAAAGTAGGCTTAGAAATGTAACTATTTTTTTACCCCATATTTTGTTTTGTTTTTACCCCATTTTACAACTTCAAATGGGGTAAAAAAAAATCTTGTTTTTTGGATTTTTTGAAAAAAAAAAAAAAAAAAATTTAATACC
>JABUQX010057041.1:0-15000 GCA_015478945.1 Trachelipus rathkii | reverse complement strand
AAGTTCACATATTTACAAGGATGGATCATAATTAGAAGAAATATAAAACGTCGCTCTCCATCAGTAAATAACTTAGATTATATAAAATAAAAGCAATTAAATGATTTAAAGTTCTGTATTAATGGTAACTAAATTAAAATGGAATATTAAATTATTAACAACATCAGAAAAATTCTTAAACTCACCAGACAAGTCTCAGACATCTCCAAGTATCACATTAACGAATGTAAACAAACAAACTCCATATTCAAAGAGAGTTAAATTAGCTGTAGTTTAAATGGACCTGAATCACTATTAAGAGAGGGTTTAATGTTATGAATATACAAGGCTTCCAAAATATGTAGGTTGGTTGGTGAATTACTTGTTTGTGTTAATATATTGAAATTATTGTAATTAAAGGTATGGTCTTGAGTATGTGAGTGGTCTCTAATAGCGGAATGGGAAGGTGAATTCAACCACGCTTTGGTACGAGTAGAAATGCCTCTGTGCTCATCGATCCTCACGTGGAATTGACGTAAGGTACTGCCAATGTAGATAGCATTACAGCTATCACAAGTAAATTTATAAATTATTGAGGATCGAAGAGCTGCAGGGACATGATCCTTATGGTTGCAAAATGAAGAGATCATGGACGAAGTTGTGAATACTAGATTAACGTTCAATTGGGGAAAATAGCACTGCAAAAGGGAGGATAGTTCTAATTTCCGACTCATGCATGAAGAATTTAATTTTCTCTTAAATTTTTTTAAAGATAATTGTTACCCCGTTTCATTAGTAAATAAATATATAAAAGATTTTTTGAACTCTCGTTACACACCCAAGCCTCTAACGTATTCAGCTTTGAAATGCAGTTTGTATATAAAATTACCTTTTTATGAACATATTTTCGTGAAACTTCGTAAGGAACTATCCTCCCTTTTGCAGTGCTATTTTCCCCAATTGAACGTTAATCTAGTATTCACAACTTCGTCCATGATCTCTTCATTTTGCAACCATAAGGATCATGTCCCTGCAGCTCTTCGATCCTCAATAATTTATAAATTTACTTGTGATAGCTGTAATGCTATCTACATTGGCAGTACCTTACGTCAATTCCACGTGAGGATCGATGAGCACAGAGGCATTTCTACTCGTACCAAAGCGTGGTTGAATTCACCTTCCCATTCCGCTATTAGAGACCACTCACATACTCAAGACCATACCTTTAATTACAATAATTTCAATATATTAACACAAACAAGTAATTCACCAACCAACCTACATATTTTGGAAGCTTTATATATTCACAACATTAAACCCTCTCTTAATAGTGATTCAGGCCCATTTAAACTACAGCTAATTTAACTCTCTTTGATTATGGAGTTTGTTTGTTTACATCCGTTAATATGATACTTGGAGATGTCTGAGACTTGTCTGGTGAGTTTAAGAATTTTTCTGATGTTGTTAATAATTTAATATTCCATTTTAATTTAGTTACCATTAATACAGAACTTTAAATCATTTAATTGCTTTTATTTTATATAATCTAAGTTATTTACTGATGGAGAGCGACGTTTTATATTTCTTCTAATTATGATCCATCCTTGTAAATATGTGAACTTTTGATTTGATTATGGATTAATTCTAATGTATACCGTAATGTATATAAATTATATTAAAATTAATAAAAATTAGTCACTTAAAAAAAAAAATTTTGTAAAATTTTGTATACTTAAAATTATTATTGTTTTATTTTATAGTGTATTCACCTGATGATGGAAATTACGATTTCCGAAACGTTGTGATATCAAATAAAGTTTAATATGTGGAGGGCCCTAGTATTGCTTTTCCTATTCAAGTTATATATATATATATATATATATATATATATATATATATATATATATATATATATATATATATATTATATATTGATATTTATATATATAAATCTTTTTATTATATATATATATATATATATATATATATACCGTATATATATATATATATATATATATATATATATATATATATATATATATATATATATATATATATATATATATATATATATATATATATATATAATATATATATATATATATATATATATATATATATATATATATATATATATATTATATATATATATATAATATATATATATATATATATATATATATATATATTATATTACCGGTATATATTATATTACTGTGTATATATATATATATATATATAATCTAATATATATATAATACTATATATATATTATATATATATTTGTTTGATTGGCTCGCTGTCTCGCTTGGTTTCCCTCTATCCGCCATTTCATGACGGGTGGGGAGGAACATGTAGGGGTTTTTTTTTCTTTTGATTGATTGTCTTTTGTTTGTTCTTGATGTGCTATATTCTCCTTTTCCAGTAATAATTTATGTCAGTTTTTGCTTACTATTAAGAAGATAATCATAACTTGATGATCTACACAAACTTTGAAATTACTACTATTTACACTTCTTTATCATTGTAATCCTGGCTTGTGAGGTGTTATACTTGATCAATTTGGATTGCTGATATTGATTGGAAATTTTCCTTGAAGTATTCCTTCTGCATTTACAAGAAAACCTTAACAGTTGTTAAGGTATGATACTTTTGGGTTTTGGTATTTTGGTATTAAATTAATTTTTTTTATAATTTATTCTTAATATCAGTATCGTTACATTAATTTTTTTCTGCTGCAAGCAATAGTTGAAATTTATATAAAATGGATATATGTAAATGTATGGGCAAATATAGTTTAGATTCACTTCTTACTAGTATGTTGTTTTTATTTTTAATTAGGTGTCTGGTTGGGGACCCCCATTTCTTAACTAAGTTTATGATCAGGGATCCTTACTCCACTAGAAACTCGACTCTTCTTTTATCATCTATTTGCTTTAGTCTCTAGAAGTTATTAAGACTCCTGAAACTCAATTTTGAGAGAATCAAACTCATTGGCATAATGTCACAGGTATCCAATAATTATGTGCCTATAATGAACATTTTATAATTTACAATTTATAATAGTAGGTCCATAATAAAAACATTGTACTTGTGATTGTAGAAAGTGGTTACCAGTAACTATAATTATTTTTTTTTCCCGGACTGCGGGTTTATATATCATTTTGTGTACAGAAAGTACAGAAACAAACTTGAGTGTACGACAAGTGTAAAGCACGTACTTATGTTTCTGAGGTAGTGACGATACTTAAATGAATAAATAATATATTTCTGGTAGCTGCAGAAAAAGTGTTTGATTTTCAATAACCTGAGGTGCATATAAGTGTGCACTTTCATAAGGAAAACAATCTCACCTCTTTAATATGTTCAAATAATTACACTAAATGTAATACTTATGTAAGTGTATTTACTAAATAGTTATTTAAGGTGGTTTCTTTAAATATATATATATATATATACATATTAAATTTTTTGGGTTAATACAATATTTATATTTTTTTTCATTTAATGTGTATGCGTGTGTGTCCCCCCCTCGAATAACCATGGTTGCAACATTATTTTTGTACACTGACTCAGAAGGATAACGTGCCTGCACCTGCTCATAAAAAAAAAAGGGGACGGGAATCTTATTATATTTTATATAGGCATTTACTAAATTTATTCTTTTGTGTATTAATAAATACAGCAGAAAATATCTTAAAAATTGAATGATCTTGTTTTTTTTGTTTAGATTACTTAAATGTTTAAATATATATCTATTACAGGAAAATATGAATCTTTAAATAAACCTTCCCCATTTTTGACTCTTGAAACTTATTTTTGGTTGCACGGTGCATGTGGAACTCCTTGGTTTTTTTTTGTCTTGCGGTTATCACTAAGATTATTTGGCTAACCACTATACTTTTAATTACATTGATCTACTCTTACCTGCTGTTGGTGATGGGACTATATTACCCTTGACTACAATTAAATGTTCTCTCCTATTGGTGATTGAACTCCTGTATTTTTCCTCACCAGGAATCAAACTACGTGGTTATAATTACTACGACATAGGATTAACTACTAATTGCTGTGAAAGAGTTAGTGTTAATACCCCAGTATTATTAGATACTATTCTCTTGCATGTAGGATAGTTTTCTTGGATGCTTGCGGCTCTTTGGGTAGGACTTGTTTTTTTTGTAAACTATGTATATATGAGGGAGTGATTGAGGTACATTTGCTGGAATAGAGGTTCATAATATAAACAATAGACATTAACTAATTTTTTTTGTTGTTTGTTATTAACCTTTCCTTCTTTGCACGTAACTGTATCGTCTGTATTTCTTTTCTGGTCCCTGCATGAGGATTGGTTGAAACCTGGTGCATGTGGTTGATGAACTTTACCTGTGCATTTTTTTTGTTTTTTTTTTTGAGGAACCTTAGCTGGTTTCATCATCGATGTGCTGTTCTAGGTCGTTTTGGAGCAGTAATTAGATTGGTATAGACAATAAGGGACACTATTGAATGGTTGGTGTCGATGACTTAAGTGCAGATGTCATGCCGTCTTGGATTGTAAGTTGAGGTCTAAAAAAGGGAAATAAAATCAATTGGTGTTTTGTCAAAAAGGTAACTATTGGTCTCTTTAACACATAAAAAATTTATTTTATATACCTTTCCTAATGCTTATTACCCTTTGTTAACCATTTGTGTTCTTTTTCATATAACTGCATACACTTGTTTGGAGATTGAGATTGACAGTAATCGCACCCTGCTTGTCTTGTTTTGCATGATGTATGTTAAGAGGTTCCTCTAATGGTTCGCGATTGAAGATTGCAAATAACATAAGCTTTTATCTTATCTTAAGGAGGGAAATCGAGTGGTTGATCGATCGGTAAGTGTCGGTAGCTACAATATTCTTGTTCGATTAGGACCTATATTTAATATATATACGTTTCTTGCTGTCATAACGAAAGTTCTATTCCAAAATTTATTATAGATTATAATACTCAGCTCAACTCAGCCAGGGTTTATCTTTTTGTATATCTTAAGTTGCTTAAAATAAATTTCCACATTATATTGGTAGCAGAGCGTAGTTACTGATACTGCTGCTCATATATATATATATATATATATATATATATATATATATATATATATATATATACTCAATATATATATATATATATATATATATTAAAAAGATTTGAAAGTTGAGATTGAGAATGGAGTATGATAAAGACTTACTATTTAAGTTAAGGCCGTAGGGGCACTATCGTGTCCTGGAAAAATAACGTTGCCACACCTCCGACCTATGAATGCTTCCTCTCTTTCTGCTTAATTCGATGATGTTGAGATTTGAATGATTTTGATAAAATGGAGAGGTGGATAAGCTTGAAAGCAAACAGGTGAAGCTCATGCACAAGGACAAATGCAGGATATGAAAAGTATGAAAAGGGAGATTAGAGGATGCACAGATAACACATAACAAGTCAAGCAAAAGCAATAAAGCAGAACTTAAATTACCTTTTATTTTTACCATAAATGTATTGTTTTAAAAGTTGCAAGTTTTGTAAAGTTTGATTTAAGATAATTTAAAAGGGGATAATATAAAATAAGAGTAGAAAGTTTATTTAATGCTTTAAGGTAATTAAATATCTTAGACATAAAGTGAGTGGTATAGACAATAACTTTTAAGGTAGTCACCAGTATATGCACCCATATACATATACTTTTAATATCATCACCTGTGCATGCTTGAGGAATATTTTTTTATAAGTTCATGTACAGAATCTTTTATTTTTTAATTTTGAGTAGGCGGTACAGAAAGTACTAGGGAATTTATTTTCTTTTGGAGTGGTGACAGGTATAAAAAGTACAGGGGAATAATAATTTTTCTTTTAAAGTAGTACGTACGTTGGGTACTATTTACTAATGTACATCAGTAGAAATATACATAAGAAAAATAATTATAATTAAATTTACAAGAATTTAAAAAAACTTAAACCTAAATATAGTGATTTTAATTTGACTTTCAAAGTTTTATTCTTAATTCGTAAGTGGTATCGTACCACAATTGTTTTTAAATTTAAAACACTCAATGTTTGTGAAAGTTAATTGACAATGTTTATATTTAATTTTAAAACACTCACTACACAGAGTCTCGGCTCTTTCGAAAAAGTATTTTTAAAAGGTTAATTTTTAACGAATTTCAAAGTTCACTTTTCCCAATTGTATTGTAATTTAAGTTAAGTTAGCAAGAACACTTGATCAATTTTCAATTTCAATTTAGATGATTTTTAGATTGTTAAACATACAATTCATCTAACAAGGTATTAAAGGTTTTTGATTAGAGAAGATTAGAATCCTTAATTCAGTTTGACAAATTATAAAGGATCTGCATCCATATATTAAAATTGATAAAGTAGAAAAAGGGTTCTTGAACCAGTTTTGTTTGAAAGTCGTATGTAGAGGGTCCACTGACCCAGTTTGGGGTTAAATTGCAAGATTTTGTAGATGTAGTAATTAGGTCCCACAACCGGTTTTACAAATGCAAGTTGAGGTTTGTGAGTCCCCTGACCCGGTTTAAATTGGACGATTTTTGTAAAAGTGGTAAATGAGTCCCCTGACCCGGTTCCTAATTGAAAGAGATTTTAAGATAATTACTAAAAGATCAATGTAAGCTTACGTTAATATTCATGTATAATAGTATAATGTCATGTAAGGTTAAAGAAATGAATGTACTCATACCTCAGTCGATGCTGAGGACTTCTTATGGAGAAGTAGGAGATGCCAACAGCATTAAACACATTAGAACAGTCAAGATGACAAGAGATCTATAAAAAATTATAAAGAGTTTCTACTCACGTATCCATTGAGAGGCATAAATATAAAAAAAACAATATTTGCTCCATTTGAAATTAAAATACATTTGGTTTAAATCCTACCAAGACAGCAGTTCTTACCATATGAAAAACAATTGTTAACTTAGAAAAATGCGCTGTGCATTACATCATTGGAGATTGCTGTAAAAAGAAACGACAAATAAGCATATATAATCAGATAATTGATGATAATTGATGGTAAGGATTTAAAATCCTTACATTTTCCTCCCCACCAGTTATTTGGTAAATAACTGACGGTGTTGAAAGTGAGATGGAATCGAACGTTGGAGGAGTTGTAAGAAGATGGACGTATAAGATATCCTCAAAGAGGTCATATGGAGAGTAAGATAAGTATAAAAGAAAGAAAAAGTTAGCAGAACTATATTAAGTTGTTTCATTTTCTATATGTGTTGTAGTGGCTGATGGAAAGCCAAAAAAAATAATAAATCTATGTAGTAAATAGTGTAAGTGATCTCTGGAGACCTTACAAGTCACAAGTATTTCCGTTCCTTTGACGACGTTCCGGATGAACCTGGACTTGCAAGGGGTGTTATTTTGTTTTCTTTAGGGTTGTTTTAGGGTTGTTTAAAAAATGTGGATCATTTCAAGACAATATTTACAATATCCTCCCCACCAGATTCAATCATGGGGTAGAATTTCTTTTCAATTTGTTGAAAGTAGTTTCTTTTCATATGCAATTAGTTGAAAGTAGTTTCCTTTCTCAAATTTTTTAGTTGTTCAAAAACTCCTTTGTCAATTAAAAATTGTAGAGCATCTTCAGGCAACTTTCCTTTATTGGGTAGAAGATAATGAAAATCAATTCCATGTTTACATATTAAGCAACATAAGTCTCTACTTTGAGGTGTTCCATAATATACAAGTTGTTTTGCGCCAATATATAACAAGATTGCTTTCGTAGGGACTATATTAACAAAAGCCTGTAAGCAATGAATGAATGGTAATTGGTCTCTTCCTTTAGACTTTTTCAACAGTGCTAGGATTTGTTTACCGGCCCGGCCATTAGTTGGCAAATTATACTTTTGTGGATTCTCTATTAATTCATTAGTTAATCTTATTCGCATAGACATTTCATATTCCCTATGACCGTACAAACCAATTGAACAACATTGAAATAGTGAATCAGTTTTTCATCGTTTAAATAAATATACTCAAATCCCTCTGGCCATTCATTCACATAATTTGCATCCATTGGAAACTCATAAAGTTGTTTAATTTCAAGATCAGTTAATTCATTATCCAACTCTACAGTGTCCTCTGGACCAGATGTTGAAAATTCTTTATTATCCCGATGAGGTGAAGAATCCGGGTGGATTGAAATAAGTGAAGAGCCTAAAGGGTCTAAAGCATCAGTAGTTTTGGAAAGTAGTTCAGGAGTACAGTTAATATTAGAAGATTTAGAGGAGTTATCAGAATTAGAATTAGGAAGATCCGGAGGGATAGTAGACGATGAAGATTATCAAGAGCCTTCCATGTTATGTTAGTAGTAGGTTGAGAAGAAGGGTTATTATTTTGTGATGAAGGACGAAGTCCTTTCATAACGAAGCAAATGGCAAAGCTAAAAATAAAAAAATACTACTAGGATAAAAGATCCAGTAACATATGATATAGAAGATACATTCGAAAAGAATAGTGAATGTTTATTCAAGGATGAATAGGATTAAGATTACTTACATCTTCTTTTCCGTTGTTAAGGGTTGTATTTGTAGAGTTTTTATAGCCTTGAATCTTAGGCATGCTTTCAAATGTTAATTTATTTTCAGTTAGTGGTGGTGGTATCTGTACCCTTTTCGTTGTACTTTCAATAGTCGGTTGTGTTTGTTTTATAGACAACGGCTGATCCAATGGCTTTTCACCATCTGAATCACCTTGAGTTGTTCTTGGAGATTTATTTATCTCGAATATTCGGGGTGTTTTGGACTCATTAGTCATATCTACCTTGATAGATTTTACTTGATTCTTTAATTGAAATATCTCTTTATTCGGACAATTCATGCCAAGGTGGTTCTTTTCACAATAAGGACAAATAGGAGTATTGCTAAATATTTTACGTTTCGTATTTCTTTTTGGGCAATTTGAAATTACATGGCCATGTTCTTGGCAATTTATACATTTGTTTTGTCTAGTATAGCACTGATCATATATATGACCACGTTTGCTGCAAAATTGACAATAAGGTCTTTTTCGGCACTTTCGGATATCATGTCCGGCTCTTTTACAGTAGTTACAAGTTCTTGTGGGTTTAGAACACCATGATCGTTTTATTTGTTGATGTTTTTGTGGTCTATGACCATATGCTTTTGATGAAATATTACTTTGATAGATAGGAAAAGATTTATCTTTAGAAAAGGTTTGAGAACCTTGATACTTTTTATTAAGTTGAAAGTGACAAACATTTCCAATGAGACCCGGTTTATTAACTTTAGATTTTTGCATTAGATTTGAGGAATCTGAATATTCTGGAGATGAATAAGGATACTGTTGTACCGGTTTCTCATTACAATGTGTGGGAGGAGGTTTGTCAAGTTGTGAAACAAGTTTCGTTAGAGTCAATAAGATTGTCTGATTTTGTTCATAAATTGCTTTTAACCATTCAACAATTCCAATTGATGGTTGTAGTTGATGAGGATCATTTTGAAATTTAGGGTGGTTTGTAAGAGTTGTAAGAGAAGGACATTGGAGATCAGGCAATTGTGCCAATTTATTAAACAATAAAGTAGATTGTGAGGCCTGTTGTTGTAGGTTTTCTAGTAGAGATTTGTTAAGGTCAGTTGTATCAGTAGAAGTTTCAGTAGACATTGTTGAAGTAGGTATTCCGTTAGAGCATAGAAGCTCAAATGCAAAAAAATGAAATGAGGTTTTGAAAAAGATAGAAAACCAAGAATTAGAAAACAGAAAGAAAAGGTAGCAGTCTAGTCGGTAGTTATAGCAACTACGCTCTGCTACCAATAAAAAGATTTGAAAGTTGAGATTGAGAATGGAGTATGATAAAGACTTACTATTTAAGTTAAGGCCGTAGGGGCACTATCGTGTCCTGGAAAAATAACGTTGCCACACTTCTGACCTATGAATGCTTCCTCTCTTTCTGCTTAATTCGATGTTGAGATTTGGATGATTTTGATAAAATGGAGAGGTGGATAAGCTTGAAAGCAAACAGGTGAAGCTCATGCACAAGGACAAATGCAGGATATGAAAAGTATGAAAAGGGAGATTAGAGGATGCACAGATAACACATAGCAAATCAAGCAAAAGCAATAAAGCAGAACTTAAATTACCTTTTATTTTTACATAAATGTATTGTTTTAAAAGTTGCAAGTTTTGTAAAGTTTGATTTAAGATAATTTAAAAGGGGATAATATAAAATAAGAGTAGAAAGTTTATTTAATGCTTTAAGGTAATTAAATATCTTAGACATAAAGTGAATGGTATAAAAAATGACTTTTAAGGTAGTCACCAGTATATGCACCCATATACATATACTTTTAAATCATCACCTGTGCATGCTTGAGGAATATTTTTTTATAAGTTCATGTACAGAATCTTTTATTTTTTAATTTTGAGTAGGCGGTACAGAAAGTACTAGGGAATTTATTTTCTTTTGGAGTGGTGACAGGTTTAAAAAGTACAGGGTAATAATAATTTTTCTTTGAAAGTAGTACGTACGTTGGGTACTATTTACTAATGTACGGATGATCTTTAGAAAATAATAAATTAAATTTACAAAGAATTTAAAAAAAACTTAAACCTAATATAGTGATTTATTTGACTTTTCAAGTATTTATTCTTAAATTCGTAGTGGTATCGTTACCCAATTGGTTTTGAAATTTAAAACACTCCAATGTTGTGAAAGTTAAGTTGACAATGTTTATATTAATTTTTAACACTCACTACACAGAGTCTCGGCTCTTTCGAAAAAGTATTTTTAAAAGGTTAATTTTTAACGAATTTCAAAGTTCACTTTTCCCAATTGTATTGTAATTTAAGTTAAGTTAGCAAGAACACTTGATCAATTTTCAATTTCAATTTAGATGATTTTTAGATTGTTAAACATACAATTCATCTAACAAGGTATTAAAGGTTTTTGATTAGAGAAGATTAGAATCCTTAATTCAGTTTGACAAATTATAAGGATCTGCATCCATATATTAAAATTGATAAAGTAGAAAAAGGGTTCTTGAACCAGTTTTGTTTGAAAGTCGTATGTAGAGGGTCCACTGACCCAGTTTGGGGTTAAATTGCAAGATTTTGTAGATGTAGTAATTAGGTCCCACAACCGGTTTTACAAATGCAAGTTGAGGTTTGTGAGTCCCCTGACCCGGTTTAAATTGGACGATTTTTGTAAAAGTGGTAAATGAGTCCCCTGACCCGGTTCCTAATTGAAAGAGATTTTAAGATAATTACTAAAAGATCAATGTAAGCTTACGTTAATATTCATGTATAATAGTATAATGTCATGTAAGGTTAAAGAAATGAATGTACTCATACCTCAGTCGATGCTGAGGACTTCTTATGGAGAAGTAGGAGATGCCAACAGCATTAAACACATTAGAACAGTCAAGATGACAAGAGATCTATAAAAATTATAAAGAGTTTCTACTCACGTATCCATTGAAAGGCATAAATATAAAAAACAATATTTGCTCCATTTGAAATTAAAATACATTTGGTTTAAATCCTACCAAGACAGCAGTTCTTACCATATGAAAAACAATTGTTAACTTAGAAAAATGCGCTGTGCATTACATCATTGGAGATTGCTGTAAAAAGAAACGACAAATAAGCATATATAATCAGATAATTGGATGGTGATTGGTGGTAAGGATTTAAAATCCTTATAATATATATACCGGTATATACGGTACCGGTATATATATATATATAAAATTAAAAATTACAGTATATAGGCCTACTCTTAAAAAAATAATAATGAAGCTTAAAAAAAACGAAAATGATTTGTCTTCATAAAAAAAAAGTTAGAGCCTCTCAAAGTTTTAAATTTTCCTGTAGGCTTTCTAATAAAAAAAATTAAGTGGGACTCATGCTCATTTTAGAGTCATCCTAGTTCAGGTTATGATAAGATTTGTTAAGTATGCATAGATTTTTTTCTGTGTATACCTAATAAAACTTATCATAACATGAACTAGAGGGCCTGAAATAAGACCTAACCTAGATGTATCAAAAACGAAAAGTCTATGGGAGTTTTAACAACTTTGAGAGGCTGTAACTTTTTTCCTAAAGGGAGCGACGATTTTCGTTTTCACTGTTCTTCATTATTATATTTTTAAAGTATATCCTATGATTTTCATAAAAATTGGGGGTGACACTCCTCTGCACTATTATTACCATTATTATTTTTATTATTATCATGCAATTCCACAAATCACCCTAGGGCTGGTCAATAACTTAATAGTATTCCCAAATTCTAAAACATGCTCATGCAAATCCACAAAGCACCCTAGGGCTTGTCAATAGCTTATAGTATCCACAAAGTCTACAACTAAAAGAAAAAAAACTAAGCTAAAGTGCATGCTAACCACACTACAAGCTTTAATAACTATAGGAATATGCAGATTAACCTTAACAACTGCTGTAACTGAAAACCTGCTAATTTGGCTTAGTCAAAATACACTACATGATACCCAAATCATCCATATACCTATCCAATCCTTTCTTAAATGTTGCAATAGAGTTGCACTCAACAACCAGTGGCAAACTATTCCAAAATTTAACAATCCTATTACTGAATGAATGCTTTCTTAGGTAATAGTTGAGTTCAACAGATTCTAAAGAAATCTATATTTTTTAAAATCAATTGATGTTTTGATATTCCTATAAGCAATGTTGCCAAATATTGTTAATAAAAAATTGCCAAATTTACTATATTTTTTTTAGCAACATTATTCGTTGTTTTTATATATCATTTCTTTTTATGTTCCAAAAATCAGTAAGGTTATGATAAGTTTGGTTAAATAGACACAGATTTATTGTACATAATTGACAAAACTTATCATAACCTAAACTTAATGGGTCCTAAAACAAATTTAAACAAAAGCAAAAAATTTGGTAGATTGATTAAATTTATATGTGAGAGAAGTTTGGTATCACTGTTTTAGTACTTTTACAGGAGGCTGAAAGATATATAAAAAAAAAAAACAATTATATATCTGAAAAAATATCATATTTTGTCAGAATTTGTTAAACTTAACTTTTATCCTTTCTTATATTAAGATGGCATGCTTTACTTTTAATTTCTCACTATATTTACAAAACTCCCTCTATTATATTTACAAAGGTTTCTTGCATTTATCAAAGAGTTAATATTTTGTAGACTTTGTACATGTCCCTCTGAGAAATCACCTTCTACAGAAACATTCCTAACTTCTTCAGCCTCTCCCTCAATCACTCTACCGCAAGCCAAGAAATCATCCTTGTGATTGGCTCTAACCGCACTCTGTCTGCATATCTAAGTCTTTCTTTAAATAAGGGGCCCAAACTTGTACACAATACTCTAATACTGACCTAACATAGCTATTGTACAATTTACTTATAATTTCCTTACTCTTGTAAACAACATTGCGATTTATTATTTCCAGCATCTTATTAGTTTATTCCTTGCTTCCAACACTGATTAGCTACTTTCAAATTACTGCTTAATAATCACACCTAAATCTTTTTCTATGTCAAATTAGCGTTGGGAAAGGACAAAAAAAACGAAGCTCATTTTTTGTTTTCCGAAAAAAAAATGGTTTTTTCATGTGAAAAAAAAAACAGCCTGAAAAAAAACAAGGTAAATAATTTGTTTTTTTTTTTTCAATAAGTTGTGGAATTACATGTTTTAACAATTGATCGATTAGGTAAATTTTAGTAATTATGCTCTAATTTGGACATTTTTTGGTTCCAATTTCCAACAAGGTGGAAGCCCTTGAGTTTGTGTTCAAAATTTTTATGGGTTGTTCCATATTTTTATTGTATTATTTTGAATTTTGATATTCATAATATTTTTGTTTGTGGCTCATTAATGTTTTCTTACTCTGTTATAGCTTGCTTTCAGAAACATTTTTATCATAATTATTTAATTAGAATTTAGAATGCCACGTGCAAAAAGCCATGTGAGGTACTTTTTAAGGAATAAAAAGGCTAGCAAAGGCCCTCTAATGCAAATATAACTTTGTTGTGTAGACGTTGCAAAAACTTGCTATTTATTGCTTCAGTAATCTTTCCAACTGGGAAATTCTGAAAATTTGCCAACTTGAGAAGAGATGGATTATTGCTAAGTCAGCTACAGTTTAAGGAGTCCTGTTAACTTCCCTGCTCCTTCACACATGTTCATTCTCACACCGATACTTTCATACACTGAGATATCAGGAGCTTATCAGTCATAATCAAAATAAATGTGGCTGATCATGCTGATGAGCCCAGTTGATAATGAGCTTGACAGTAGCAGTGCTCAGTAGTGACTGGGGTCTGGGGAGTGGGGACTAGTGATTAGTGAATCAAAAGTTGAATATCCAAAAGCCAAATATTAATTTTAGTCATTCATCATCTTCCTCATTACAATTTGGATTATAATATTTAATTTCAATATTTTTTATTTCATTTGCAAGTCCTTTTGAGTTTTGTCATTCAGACTCATTCTATATAAATATAATATAGCTACATTAATATTTAAAAGTAGATTTTAAATATGATTATATGATAGAAATGTAAAATACATAGTTAAATTAGAAAGTAGAAGCCTACAAACTGCAGTCTTCAGGCTACAACCTACTGATAAATTGTAACGAAAAACAATTAATTAAAATATAAGAGAAAGGTAGTTCTGCTATTTTTATAAATCATAATGGAATATTGTTCTTAATTTCAAGTATCCTTATATTTGAAAATGAAAATATTCAAGTGAGAAATATCATATTAGCCTCTGTTATATTTTTAAAAATACATTTAATGAAAAAAACTGAAAAAAACATGAAAAAAAACACGATTTGAAAAAAAAGTTTTTTTTCCCAACCCTAGTCAATATACTCAAGCCAATCCTCATTCATATTGTAGTTAAAACTTTTATTTGAGTAACCTAGGTGAAGAACCTTACACTTTTTACTATTGAAATTCATTTGCCTTTTATCTGCCCACCAAAAAGTTTATC
>JABUQX010057040.1:0-32635 GCA_015478945.1 Trachelipus rathkii | reverse complement strand
ACTTTACTAACCTAAAGCAGTTAACGTTAAATCAAATCATAGAGGTGTTACTACCCGGGGGTTGTATGCTTTTGTTACTGGCTTTTATGCTTTACACTTTCGCTTTACTGCGTTTAACTTTTTGCTTATACTGCTTCTAACTCACTACATATCTACCTTAAAGCAGTAAAATCAAGGTATATAGAGTGTTACCACACTAGGAATTGTATTGTTTTGTTTTATCTTTACTGCATTAACTTTTGCTTATACTGCTTACTTTTCTTACTGCTGTTTAATTTCTGCCTTTTACTGTTTTTACTTTTGCAATTTATGTTTTAACTGTTTGTTTTACTTGCTTTAATTAATTATTAACATTATGTTTTCTTTTATATTTGTTATTAAACTTTTTATTTTTATCTTTTATTTCTTTTTATTTTATTTTTCATTATTTTCTTCTATTATTATTTATATTATGTTTTAATTACTTTTTATTTTTATTCTTTTTATTCTTTTTTTATTATTTTTATTATTTTTACTTATTATTATTTTATTTTTATATATTTTTATATTATACTTAGTGTTATTTACTTCATGCCTATGTGTTTTATTATTTATTTAGAAACACATAATTAAAAAAGCGTATCAACAAAGAACCACACCCACAATAACCCCCACAGCACACACAACACACAACTACACACATTGACACTTTATCACACATTCCACTATGACACTATAACACATTCACTATGACTTTACATTTACCACTAGACACTTACATTTACACTTATACACCAGCGGTCACACACACACACACACAGATTCTTCCTCACCAGATTTACTTACACTAACACTAGGGACCGACCGGGCTGGATTTGCCGGGCCGGTGCCGGGGCGGGCCGGGCCGGGGTAGCATAAATTAGAATGCAAGTCAAAACACTGGAAGTCTTAAAACTTAAATAGAAAATTAATATATTTCAATTAAATAAATAATTAATGATTTGTTAAAAAAAGGAAATAATTTATTTATTCATGTAAATAAATAATTTTGAAAGAATTTTTAGAAAATAATTGATTTCTAGAAGAATACGTTAGTAATATAAAATATATATAATAATTATATTAATCTATATATATATATATAATATATAATATATATATATATCATATTGATTATAGATATATATATATATATATATTATATATATATATATACTATATTATTTTATATTATATATATTATAATATATATAGATTAAACTACTATTTTTTGGTGGTTAGTTGATATAATTTACTTTAGAGAGGAATCCCGTGGATTCTTTTTTAGTATTATGCATTACTGTCACTTCATTTTATTATTAAGATGTACACAAATAAACATTGTTAACGACACTTTTTGTAATTGAACTAAATCTTAAAAGGAAGCTAAATTTTCGTCAGGACACGCGACATCTTCAGGCTAAGGGGGACTGGGATTTCCTTCTTGATCTTCATCAGTTCAAGTGTGTTTCAGTTGGTCGGTATTTTCTTCATTGTGTTGTTGAATATTTGTGTTTTCAGATATATGTAGTATAAAATCTCTTAACTTCACCGGGATGTTATTGTAGTTTTTACTATCTATAATTCAAAAGGATTTCTATGTTTTCAAAGCCTATGAATTTTTGATCATTTTTTATTTGTTTGAAATATTGGGCTGTGTTACGGCTATGACTTGTTAAAGCTGAATTTATTCTGTGCTTGTGCAGGTCATCTGTATGTTGATTTTTTCTTCTTTGCAAATCTATGGTTTTCCATATATTATGTCTTTATGCAAGTATTGCAGGGGTGTGATATATAAGGCCTTTGGGGGAGATGTTTTTTCATTTTGGGGGTTTGAGAGTTTTTTTTAAGGTGATGTTATTTGATGGGATGAGGGTAATATTTTGGTAATTTGTTTAACGGAATCTAAATGGTAAGTGACTAATGTTGTGGTAAAAGGGTGTGCTATTTTTACGGGGGAAAGGTGTATAGTACCTCTTTTTGCTTTGTTAAATGCTTTGGTGATGAAAAACTCAGGATAGTAAAGTGATTTCAAAGTATTGTGGATGTATTTTTCTTGTGCTAGAAGAGGTGGAGAGGCATGTACGGAAAGGCACGGGAAATAGAGATGAAGAACAGAAGATTTTTTTGTGTGGGAGAATGATTAGAATAACAAATTGTATTAGTTGGTGCGAATGTTGGGTTTTCTTGTTATAGGTAACTTGCAAGTAATTGTTATTCCATGTGATTAAGGTCTCGAGGAAGGGGATAGAGTTGCTGGAAGGCATTTCTATCGATTTACTGAACTGAAAGGAGATGAATAGAGTTAATATTAGTTATAGGACATCATTAGAGTTCGGTGTTGTGAAGGGAGGAGACAAAAAATGTCATCCAACTTATTCTATCCATAAACTATTGTTCAATAAAGGGTGGGGTAAAATATGCTAAAATTCTGTAGTTCCATATATATGTTAGTGAGTATGGGAGACAGTCGGGATCCCATACTCAGGCCGAAAGTTTGTTGTAATATTTGCCATTAAATGAAGAAGTTAGGTTGTAAATGAGAGATTGCCTTTCCGCTTTAATATATTTAAACCAGCTCATACGAAAGAAAATCTCCCCCAAAGCTGTATATATCACATCCCTGCCGAAATGACTTGCAATAAACATTTATTTTTCTTTTCTTAGTTGCAAAGAAAAGAAAAAAATCAACAGATGACCTGCACGAGGACAGCATAAATTCGCTTTAACAAGTCATAGGCACGTAAGACACCAGGCAGTCTTACATATTCAAGCAACATAGAGTGTGATTATGTTATCAATCACAGCATAGGACTGTGAATGATGTGAATCCTTTTACATTTATATTACAACAGTACTAAAGCATTCAGGTTGAAGTTAAGATAGATTTTACACAAAAATGATATTCTGAAAACATCAAAAAAGTATTTCAACACACATGAAGAAAAGATAGCAGACAATGAAGACACCTTGAACTGGATGGAAGATCAAGAAAGAACTGTCCGTTAGCTGAAGAGGTCTCGCGTGTCGGGAGGAAAAGTTGCTTTACCTTTTTAAAATTTATTCATTAAAAAAAGTCCCTGTCTGGCACAAGTTTTTAATTTGTGTACATTTAGTTAATAGAATGAATGACAGTTAAGACTAACGACTAAAAAGAGAACAATGGCTTCCTTCTCTAAAGTAGATACAGGTACGATGTGTTTTCGAACTTATAAACCAATTTATATGTAGATATATAATATATAGTATATATTATATATATATTATAATATATATTATATATATATTAAATATTATTAAAGTAAATATATATAATAAGTATATTAATATATATATATATATTATTCAATTGAAATTGAATAATTTTGAAAAGAGATTTTCGAAAATATTTAGTCAGTCTGTGAATGATATTTTCTTTAATAAATAAATACAATTTATATTTTAACCACATGTTATTTATTGTCGCTTTTCACGAATGGTGACTATATCAAATTTGGAATATTTTTTGTTAAAAAACATTATTTATTATTTTCCTCAATTTACATTTGAGATCATAGTAAATACCAAAAAATATTGATTATATTTTAGGTTACTGTTTATATATTTTTGCATTAAATTGTATAAACAAAGTGGTAATGGCTTAAATATATTTTTTATTTTGATTTGATTTAACCCCTCGTAATTTAGTGTAAATTTACATTCAACCCCGGTAGAAACCCGGTTTTTCCCGCTGATTTTTGGGCCGGGGCCGGGGTCGCTCAAAATGGCCGGGGTTGGCCGGCCGGGGCGGGCGGGCCCGTCCGGTTCCTACTCAACACGATTTTACTTAACACACAACACACAGATTTACTACACACACAGATTTACTACCTCACAAGATTTACTTACCTCACACACAGATTTACTTTACACACACACACACACAGATTTACTTACCACACAGATTTACTTACACACACACAGATTTACTTAGACACTCACACACACAGATTACTTACACACACACACACACACAACAGCACACACAGACCTCACATCACGCACATCAATCACATATCACTTAGACTTCATCAGTACACTTTCCGTTTGAGATTCTGCACCTGCGCCGCTATTACTCTTCAAAATATAAACTAAAATTATTTCAAAAGTTTCTTTAAACTATCTAAATTAAGATCAATCATTATCTTTGAAAAAGAATTTATTATTAACTGTTAAGACTATTTTTGTTTTATAAATTTTATAACTAACAAGTTTTAAAATAAGCTTTTAGTAAAACAAGAATTTTTACTTAAAACATATATTTTACGTACCTAAGCAATAATCAGAAAATCAGTAGTCAGCCCCAGCATTACTCTACACCAAGCGATTGCACGTTTTGTTTCTATTGATTACTGCTTTACATCATCTTAGCGATTTAATAAGTATAAAAATAACAAAATAAGTTCTTCTCTGCTAAAATAACATGTATTTTATTAAATCAATTCTAAGTTTTTATTAAAATAACATTATTCACTTACATTTATATTATGTTCAGACGATGTTTAACTACAAGCATATTCAGAGTTTTTAAATGAATTTGGATTTTCTTTATTATTTATTATCTAGTGTGACATTGACCATCACACGAGGAAAAACACAACGCCGCACTCGTTACAGAGTACGAAAGTTGACCTCTCTTGTAATTGGTTGAGAATAACTACGTTTAGCCTAATTTAGGATTAATACCTTTTTGTACCCGGCGGAATTTAGGCCTAAGTACCAGGTAAATATATTTTCCAAACGTGACCTTTTTCTGTAAATGTGGTGACAGTACTGACGGTTAAGGCCTAAATGTAGGCCTAGAATTTAGGAAAGCCTTTTTGGTATCACAGGCGGATTTAGCCTAATACCAGGTCAGAAAGTAATTCCAGTATAGACGAGAATCGAGATTCAATGTTATTTATTGTATAAACATATGTTCAAAATGAGAAATGCGGATCGGTAGATCTTTGATCCAGTTAAGAAGGGAAATGTTTACCTTTCTTGTGGTTGGGTGGGATAACCCTTATCTACATTTGACCTCGTTTATGGATTGGTGCGAGAATTATTTATCGCTTTTTGGTTTTAGTTATGGTAAAAACATGTTTTTTCATAGCCTGAGCCTTACGTTTCGGTAATTTAAAGTCTTAATGTAATGTAAAAGATAAATTCAAGAAAGTAAAACTAATAAGGAAAATAAAACTTTACGTATTAATTAGAGAAATTTTTTTTTAAAATAAAATCCCATTTTAACCTTTTTTTTTAAACAAATATTGATTTATATATTATATTATTATATATTATATATATTATTATATATAATATATATATGATATATCTAGTATATATAATATTTGAACTTTTTATTAAATCTATATATAATTATTTTATATATATATATATATATATATGTGTTAAATATATATGATATATTATATTTATATTATGTGAAGGAACAAGATACAAAACATTGTATCCTGAGTATAGAATTATATAGGAAGTCGAGATCCCTATTTTTAGCAACGTTTATTATATTTACATGTATGCTAAGAGTTTAAATAAAATTTAAAAAAATCATGTTTTTTCATACCTTAAAACCAAAAAGCGATAAACTAATTCTCGAACCAATCACATACGATATATATTACTCGTCCTACTTCACAAGAAAGGTGGAGAAAGCATTTCCTTCTACGCTGTATCAAGATCTTAGCGATGTCCAGCATGTTTCAGTTTGAAATATATTTATAAAATGATAACCGATTGATTCTCGATTTCTTGTCTATACTGGTTGTATAGTTGTGTACCTGCGGTATTAGGCTTAAATCCGCTGTGATACAAAAGTTATTCCTAAATTTAGGGGCCTAAATTTAGCCTACGTAGTTTATGTGCACCACATTTTACGAGAAAAGGTCAGTTTGAAATATACTTTTGCCTGGTTTAGGCTAAATCGCCCGGCGGTACAAAAGGATATATGCCTAAAGTTAGGGCTTAAAGTCGTTATTGTTCACCCCATGACAGAGAGTGAGGTTCAGTTTTGTATCTGATAACGAGGCGGGTTGTTTGTGTTTTCTCGTGTTGGATTGCAAATGTACATAGATAATAATAAAGAAAATCAAATTATTTAAAAACTTTGAAAAATTTTTATGTTAACATCAGTTGACAAATTCAGGATCAAAAATGTGTTATTTTTAATAAAAACTTAGAAAAAGATTTAATAAAATACATGTTATGTTAGCAGAGAAGAACTTATTTTGTCTATTTTTATACTTATTACATCGCAGATGATTGTAAAGCAGTAAGGCATAGAAAAAGAACGTGCATAGGCTTGTGTAGGAGGGGGTAGGGGCTTTGAACCTTACTGTTTTTGATTATTTGCTTTAAGGTACGTAAAATATAATGTTTTTAATAATTTCATAAAATTTTTATAAAGTTATAATAGAAAAACTCGTTAGTTATAAAATTTATAAAAAAAAGTATTAACAGTTTAAAATAATTTCTTTCGTTTCAAAGATTCTTTACGCAATATAAATACAATTTTAAACTTTGAAACTAATTTAGAATAATAACATAAAAAAGTCGTCACTGATTAGTTCAATTAACATTTAAACATTGAAAAACTAATAATTTATACTGTGTAAGTGAGTGTATGCGTGTGTGGGTGGTGTGTGTCGTGTGTGTTGGTGTATGTGTGGTTAAGTAAATCTGTGTGTGACTGTAGGTAAATCTGTGTGTGTGTAAGTAACAATCTGACGTGTGTAAAGTAAATCTTGTGTGTGTGTGTAAGTAAATCTGTGTGTGTAGTGTAAAGTAAATCTAGTGTGAGGTGTAGGAATCTGTGGTGTAACGTAATCTGACAGATACTGTGTGTGTAGTGTTTTAGTAAATGCTGTGTGAGTGTAAGTGAAATTCTGTGTAGTGTAAGGTAAATCTGGTCTTGTAAGTAGAAATTGTGTGTAGTGTGTGTATAAGTTGTAAATGTTAACGTTTGTCGTATTGGTAAATGTAAGTGCCCATAGTGATATCTGTGTATTATTTGTTTTTAATGGAGGTATATTAAGTGTAAGTGTGTGTGTTGTGTGTTGTATCTTCTGTGTGTTGTGTGTGTGTGTGTGTGAGTGTGTGTCGGGTGTTGTATGTGTGTTCTAAATAATAATAACATAGGCATGAAGAAAATAACACTAGTATAATAATAAATATAAAATAATATAATAAAAGTAAGTAATAAAAAATAAATTAAAAAGAATAAAGAGAATAAATAAACAGTATTAAAACGAAGAATAAAATAATAGCCACCAGGTCACTTAAGATAAATCCCTAAAATAAAAAGAATACCAAGTAAAATAAATAAACAAGTGTTGAAACAAATAAAAGCACATTAATGTTATAAATATATGAGCATCCACCACAGACACCCAACCACCACACGACACATGATCAAAACACGAGCTCTCTACACCCAGATAACAGCAGAGTTAACACCAGTTAAAAGCCGAACGCTACATAAACAGCATAACACCTCTAAAGCAGAAAGTTAAGCAGAAAGCAGAAAGTTAAGCAGGTAAGCAGTTAAAACAAAAGCTATTTACTAATCCCTAGAGTGTTTACGGTAACACCTCTATTTGACTTTACGGATGTTACTGCTTTAGGATGTAATGTATGTGAGTTAAGCAGTTAAGAGATTTAACAGTAAAGCAGAAGTTTGAAGAGCAGAAGCTAGTAAAACAAAAGCATTATCTAATCCCTTGATGTATAAGGGTAACCCTTATGGATTTACTGACTGAAATTACTTTAAGGTATTGAACGTATCTAAATAAAGATGTAAAGCTGAAGTTGTAGCGGTAAACATATGAGTTAAGCAGTAAAGCAAGCTAAAACAAAGAAGTTAAAGCAGTAAATAATATGAGTTAAAGCAAGTAAACAGAAAGTTTAAAACGCGTAAAGCAGAAAGTTTAAACAGTACCAGAAAGTTAAAGCAGTAAAGCAAAAGTGAAAGCAGTAAAGCAGAAGTTAAGCAGTAAAGCAAGGACCTATTAATCATCTCCATTAGGGTTAGCGGTAACACCTCTATTGACTTTACTGATTTACTTGCTTTAAGGTATGTAATTAATAAATATGTGATTTTTAAACAGCAGTAAAACATTGTTAGCAGAACATGAGTTAAGCAGTAAAGCGTACAAAACAAAAAGCATAACTAATCCCCCCTTCAGTTGTTAAGGTAAACACCTCTATTGAGTTTACTGATTACTGCTGTTAAGGTAGTAAAGTTTATGTTTTTATAAAATTTCGTACAATATGTAGTTAAATTAAAATGTTTATAACAGACACTCTGGATTTTTTCTAATACAATTTTTTTAAAAATTTATAAATTAAAAAGATATTAGTAAAAAATAAGACTGTCGTGTAATGAGTATTAAGTTTTATGTTCGCGAAATGTTTTATAAAAATGTTTAAGATATGCAAAATAAAAATAATGACTCATAGTATATTTGGAAAGAAATTCTTTTGAAATGTTTAGAGTATGAACTAGAAATTGAATGACTGCATATTATAGGTATATTTTTCATTCCGCAGGAATATTGCGCCTGCGGGCGCACGCGGCTGGGCGGAACGCGAATATTGCGCCTGCGGTGCGCACGCGGCGGGCGGAGTACGCGAAAGTATTGCGCTGCGGCGCACGCGGGGGCGGTAACGCGGCGGGATGCACCTGGGGTGCGGGGTCGTGGGGCTTCGCGCGGTGGGATGATGCTAGAGGCCTGGTGATTCAGTTGATGCTAGATGAGACAAAAGATGATCATCAAAGATGAATCAATCATATAGGTGTATCAAAGAGACATTCATTCAAGACTGAGTCATCAAAGATGAGGTAACAAAATTGAGGCATCAAATGCTGAGGCATTAATGCTGAAGCATCAAAGTTGAGCATCAAAGTTGAGTACCAAAGTTGAGGCATCAAAATATCGAAGGTGTAGGTGTAAGTGTATCTGTGTGTGGGTGGGTGTAAGTGTAAGTGTATATGGTTTAGATGTAAGTGGTCTCATGGCGAGTGTAAGTGCTTATAACTGTACCTGTGCGTGTGAGTGTAAGTGGTATATGGGCTATGTAATAGTCTATGGCGACAACGGCGAGTTACTGTAAGTGTCTTATAACGTGTTATAAATAGTTAAACTCTGTAGGAAGCATTTCTTAGACAGAGTGTAATTTACACAATCATGTCCTCATACCTTTAACCTACGGAGTAGACACCTTATTGGGGCTATTCTAGGCTCAGGGCGGCTAGAAAGGGCTTGAAAAAAGTGCACTCAGTTGGCACTATTGGCACTCACTTTGGCACTATGCTGGCACTCACTTGACACTTCATTGGCACTCACTCTGGCATCATTGGCACTCAATTGCTACTTCTGTGGCACTCACCAGGCCACTCATGAGAATACTCATGAGAACACTAATGGAACATCACTAGATATTCCTTACGGTGATGTTGGAGCCACCAAAAGCATGACCATCAATATAGGCACATCAAAGATGAACCGTAAAAGATTGACGTATCAAGATAGTATCAATCATTGGCACTCACTTGGCCATCAAAGTTGTATGGGACAGTGATAGGCTAGTATAGGTGTACGCAGGTGCAAGGCTGGGTGGGAGTCCGGATGTAGGTGTAGGTGTTAGGCTATGTGAAGGCTGGGTGGATGCTAGGGTGTAGGTGTGGTGTAGGCTATGTGAAGGCTGGGTGGAGGCTGGTGTAGGGTGTAGGCTAGGTGAAGGCTGAGTGGAATCTAGGTGTAGGTGTAGACTAGGTGAGGGATGGGTGGAGGCTAGGTGCGGGTGTAGGCTAGGTGAAGGCTAGGTGGAGCTGGGGTGTAGGCTATGTGGAGGCTGGTGTAGGCTATATGGAGGGTGTAGGCTGGGTGTGGGCAAAAATTACCGTGCGGCAAAAAATGACCATGGTGATATGGCAAGGTCAAGGCCGTAATATCATGGTCAAACAAGGTAAAGACATCAAAAAATAGGGCTAAGCCCCTAAAGAAGATCAAAAGTTACCGGGGGCCAATGACCCATGGTCGAATTAGGGGCGCAAAAATAGGGGGGCAATACGCTACACGGATTGCTGACGCAACCGTTTGGCGCAACCTTCTTCGAAGGGTTGCAAAGAATTAGGTTGCGAAAAATTAGGATTGCAAAAAATTAGGGTTGCCAAAAATTTAGGGTTGCAAAAAAATTATGGTTGCAAAAAAATTAGGGTTGCCCAAAAAATACCGTGGCCAAAAATGACCCATGGAAGAGACCATAAGGGTGGTCGAAAAAAAGTCAAGGCCCAAAAAGGTAAAGGCCCAGAAAGGTCAGGTCAAAAAGAAGGTTTCAGAGTCAAAAAGTCAGCCCAAAAGTCAGGCTAGGTACAAAGATGAGGAGTCAAAAAGGTCAAAATAGGGTACACACGGTCACGGCTGGTTACAAATATGGACGGTGTGCAAAATCCACGCATGGCCCTACTATCACACTGTTTCTATTCACAACCACTCTTTAATCCACCATGTACCACTCCACCATAACCACATTGCAATAACAGCCTTATGTTGGGGACCTTATCAAAAGCTTTATATATATACTATATATATATTATTATATAATATACTTATATATATATATATATATATATATATATATTATTTATATATATATATTAATATACGGAGTAATATATATATATATATATATACCTAGTTATATATACTAATAATATATATATATATACTATATATTTATAATATATATTAAGTATATAATTATTAAAGATAAATAAAATATTGACGTAGTTTGTATTTATTAGTTGCGAACCCTTTGGCATAAGCAACTATAATTTAATAAATTTATTAAACTTATAAAACATAATTAAAGTTAAAACAATGTTAAAATGTTTCTATATTCCATGAGTTAATGGTATAATTTAAAACAAATTCAAAAGTCTTTCGCTTCATATCAAGAAGCCTCATTCAGCTTGCCTTCTTGTTAAAACACCAACCTCTGGAATCATGACTGAACAAAATATTTCGAGATTGCGTGACTGATTTTTATTTTTCATGAGCCAATGACAATGCGGTAGTTATTGGTTGAAAATATTTGTTGATGACATTTTCGTATCCTTACCACACAACATAGACCCCAACAACATTTACAAACACTTAATAACATTAATCTTCCATTACAATATACATTAGCATACCTCAAAATTCCACACTTCCTTCTCTTAGACAACTAATCTCTTGGCACACTCTGTCAACCTTCAGCTTTCATCTGATTACCGACAACCGACCTCATCCCTCTTACATACATTGATTCTCTCGCATTTCACACTTGCCATGAAATAAGCACCCTCACTGCACTTATACATTTAGAGCCGTCAGGAATCTGCTCTCCCATCAAATCTTACAAAGAGAATATCTTATCCGAAATACGTTCACAAACTACAATTATCTAATACTCATCGACAAAGATTACACAAGCAGGAATCAAAATTACTCTGAGAATGATACCATTCCCCCCCCCCCACACTAACAATCTCAAACACCCTCCTACCCATCCCTCTAAAAAACACACAAAACTTAAAAAATACATACCCAACATCCTCTTTCAGCTTATGCTATCCAAATAAAGACTTCTTCTTTTACTGTGAAGTAGCTTCAACTCCTCAATATATTATACACGCATACCTTGCAACATTGCACAAAAATACATAGAGCGAAAAAACAAACTTCACAGAAGAAAAAAGTCAACATCTAGATGTCATACAAATGACAGCTCAAAAATTTCTCACTAACAACACACAGATCACAATTCGTTCCACTTATCAACCATCGAATCCCATGCAAAATCTTATCACATCTCCAACTCATTTAATCGGAAGTTATTTGGATAGAATAATATTTGGTCTTTTCTTTTAATATGCAAGGGTGACATATATTTTATGAGAATGCCCAAAGGCGGGTTTTTTAAATTTGGATTGAGAATGCATTTTCTTCTTGCAGCGTGATATTTGAAAGACATCCTCGAAAAATATAAACCCCCTCATCTTAATCTTCTTTCTGCCCCCCCCCTCCCCTCCCCCTCCCCTCCCCCTACCTCCCCTTACTAATAAGTAATTGCTATATCGTACACCAATTCAGAAAAGTTAAATAATTTTCTGACCAAAGTATTTTTCGAAATACACATAATATTAAAACCAACGGACACAGTTATTTTCAACCAATAAACTACCCATTGCCACTTTGTCATGAAAATAAAATTCACACCAGATTTTCGAAATATTTATTGTTTCAGTCATTCCGAGTTGGTGTTTTAGAACATAGAGGCGCTGAATGAGGTTCATGATGTGAAGCGCAAGATCTCTGCAATTTGTTTTTGAATTTATACCATTATCATGGAATATAGAAACTATCTTTACATTGTACTTTAACTAACTTAATTATGGTTTCAGAGTGTATTAATAAATTCGTTTTTAAATAATAGTTTGCTTTATGCCAAAAGGGTTACAAGTATCTATAATAATTTATATATATATAATATATTATATATATTATATATTATATTATATATATTTATAACTATATACTATATATATTATCTATTAATATATATATATATATATATATTATATATATATATTATAATATTGGGCAGAGCGATTTTTTTAAGAAAATTACTTCCCAAAAATTGAATAATTGAAAAATACTGAGAGATAAAATAAAATAAATTTAACAGGAGAAACAAATCATTCATTATTAAATATTTCAATAATAATAACTGAATAATATAATAACTAATAATAATATAATATATATATTAATAATATCAATAATACATAATAATAATAATATACATAATATACATAATAATAATAATAATTAATACATAAATTTAGGACACTGCTAAAGATAAATTTTATGGGTTTAAATTTTGACTCAATTTTGAGATTTACAGTTCTTTTAGTTTGAACATACTATATTATATATATTAACTTATATATAATATATATATTTATATATACTAAATTATATATATTATAATATATATATATATATATATATATATATATATATCAATATAGTATATATATATATTATAGGAACTGTCCTTTAAAAGGAAGTTACTGCTGATATATCGAAATGAATGAACGATGTAATCATTTTGTTTTCGATATTTAGGAAATAGAGCTCAAGAGTTACAACAACATTTTTTTTTATTAAAGATACCCAAGATTAACTCGCAAAGATGGAAAGAGTCAGGGTCTCTCGGCTCAGCGGGGGACGACGGGGGGACTTCGTCCCCCTCTGTCCCACGTCGGCTCTACTTAAACAAATTTCTTTTTAAAAAATTAAAAAATTTACAAAAAATTAACATTATGATTAGTAGCAACTTGTTGTAACTCTAGCGCTCTCTTTCTATTGAGGTTTTAGCTAACACGTGACACTGCAGGTTGCACGAGTAGGTTCGGCATTTATCTATATGTCTTTTTATGAACGTTCCTTTTAAGGAGTAGTGCATATATATATATTAGTATATATATAATTAATCTATAATTTTATATAATATATATTATATATATATATATATATATATATATATATATATATTATAATTATTATATACTATATTATATAAATATATATTATTACTATATATAATATATAATATTAGAATATATTATATATATAATATATATATATAGATATTTTATATATATATATATATGATATATATATATAGTATATATATATATATATTATATATTATGTATAGTATATATAATATATTATTATATTTAATATTATAATATATATATATATATATATATAATATAATACTAGTTAATTTATAAAATAAAAATATCTCACCATAACACATAAAGATAAGATAGTGTTTAAACAATAACATATAAATATAATAATAAAAAATAATTAACACTTATTTTAATAAAGAATATTTATAAGGTATTATAGGGGAGAATAATGAGTAGGGGGAGCCAAAGCGTTGAACGTTTCGATAACTGTACTTGTGTATGATCTGCATGACTGACCCACATAAAATATAAAGTAAATATATGATAAAAATAAAAATGAGTGTGGAATTTGAAATGAACAACAATGATAATCATAAAAATATATTGCTTTATGTGACCAATAGTCTAGAGTGAAAATTTATAAATAGGTTATATATAGGTGATATATAACTAAATATCAACATCGTCCTCGGACAAAAATTTATAATCTCGGACCAAAGTCTTTGATATTTAAATTTTGAGCAAATACATGACCACTAACTATTAAAGATGGTGTAATGATTATGAAGTTAAATTAAAACCAAAAAAATAAGGATACGTGTACGTCTATGGTTGTTACATGATTGATTAGTAAAACTTAATATTAGAGCTCTCCTCCAAAGCTTGAAAATTGGTTTAACGTTCGGAATTATTAATATCTATGGATATTTTTAATATTAATAAATTTTCTTTATGTAGAGAAAATTTCATTGAGTTTATAATAATTATATAAATATCAATAATATATCTAAAGGGTAGATGCACTACCATAGGCCGGTGAATTGCATAATATGTCAAGTGCAAGACTAATAAATCGTAATCATGTAATGAACTTGCATCCTATGGCTTAACCTTGAAGATGAGATCTATTTAAAAAAATGTTGTAGTACATGCACAAGAAAATTGAGATAATAAAATTAACAACAATAAATGAAATTAATAATAAATATAATAAATAATATAATAATTTATAATATAATTAAATATAATATAATTAATAATATAACATAGTAAATAATATATAATAATAAATAAAATATTAATTAATATAATAATCATAATAATAATAATAATAATAATTTTTCTTTGATGTAGAGAAGAATTTCGAGTTTGACAGGTGAATATATGGGTTATATAGGTATATATGGCTGGTGGAAATAACATATTTTATAATATATATATATATTATATATTATATATATATATATATTATTTATATATTATAATACTAATATATATATAGTATGATATTTTTTTAATGTCATATAAAATTCTTTCAAACGAGTTCAAATACGATATAGCATTTATACTGATATGTAAACGAGTCGTTCATCTTATACTGAGTGCTTTTACCTATAAAAGCAGATATTATATGATTTATTCAGTAACATTACGATATCAGGCGGCTAGTTCTTTAGATATTGACCTCAGCAAAATTAATTAGATTAATGATACCGAGTTTACTAAGGTTTGTCCCCTTTGTGATAGATATAATCTATACTATCCTCACGTTATTATATGGAAAGTAAATTTCTTTGTTAGAAAGTTTCGCTCTCTCGCGTAAATCCAAATACCAATAATTATAATATAAATTTTACTATATATATATATTATTATATATACTATATATATATATATAAACTAATATATGGATTATTTAATATATAGTGAAGGAGATTGAAGGACCAGACTATATAATTTAATACGTAAATATAGAGGCCTATGGGTAATAAATGCTTGTAAAAATATATAATACAGAAATACTCTCTATGAAACAATCTTTATTGGAAAGACATTGGGTCACGAGTATGTACTTATAATATTATAGTATTAGTATATATATAATGTAAGTATAGTGTACAAGAAAGGTGTACATATATAGTAGATAATGTAAGTATATATACGGATTGGCGAAAGCACAGTTGAACATAAAGAGAAGAATCTGTGATATAACTATGATTCCTCTTAAATTAAATGGATATAAGGTAGGGATAGAGTAATTTTTGACAAAGATGAGGAGGTGAATGGTTAGTGGAGATGGGAATAGTATTTATTATGAAGTAAGTTGTGATTTAAAACTGTAGTGTAGGTAAGGTGATGGGAAATAATTGAACTGAATCGATAGACGAATATAGGTATGTGGATTAGGATTTTGTGAAGACTGAAGAGGTAACAGAGATAGGAAAACATAATGGAAGGAGGTGAAGAGGCAGTAAAGTTAACTAAGAAACTGGTGAAAGTGACTTTTTAGTATATAATGACGTGAGTTTAAAGTTTGATCTCAGAGCTTCTATAAGATATGGAGAGATATACGTAATATATTAATATATATGTTGTACGATATATTATTAATAAAAGAGTAGACTATATTAGATAGAGTGAAGAAGCGTGCCGGAGATGGGGACCATAAGCTAACAATTATGTCCTAAATTATTATAAGATAATATGGTGACGAGAGTTAAATATACTTATATCATGTTAATGAGTAACTAAGAGTGAATAGCATACTATTTTAAACGTTGATCTAGTATACATAAGTAATAGAATAGTTAAATATTAGTATAAATGGAAGAATATGGTCAATGCGAATTGTATAGGGGAGTCTGGTATATATATAGATATATAGAGAATAGGCTCAATACGGGATCTAAGAGTGCAGCGGTCAAGAAGTGACACTCACTCTCGGAGTCCATATATTATCTATCTCTTGAAATATTTGTAGAAAAGTTGAAGTTAAGTTATGGGATGTAAACGATGAAAGAGTAAGAAATGTGGATAGTATCCATTTTAATATTATTTACAATCTTACAAAGAATTAAGTAGTGAGTAAATATAATATTTATGGAAAGTGCTGGAGAAAGAACGGGAGTATGGACGGTACTCAACTTACTAAAAAGCTGAACTTAGTAAAATTCTCAATAAGTCAACTAATATATCCTAAGCTTCTACTAAACAGTATTACATAGGGGATGAGTATTGTATCAGTATTTATATATTAGATATGGGTGAAGTTGAGTACTACGAGAGTCTTAGTTCTCATCTCTCCTATTAAACTGTTTCATAATAGTATTAGATCTATGTGTATTATATGAATATGAGATAATTTTATAATTATCAATATAGATAATGTATTAGAACACATCTTTGGTCTATGTGGACGATATCAGCCAGCTTCTAATAATGAATGAGAGATAGCTGATCTATAAACTGGGATGATAGATTGGACATAATGTGTAAAATGGCAAATATAGAGTAGAATAGTGAGATATAGTGAAATTAGCACTCACTCAGGATAAAGATATCATAGATATATGATGATAAGTAGCTATGAGGGAAGGAGGATTTATTATATTATGTATCTGTTTTCATTTATGACAGATAGTGATTTGATTAAGAGATAGAATAGAGAATACCCCAATAGGATATTTGTAGATTGATAAGATTATTGGATGATAATAAACTATATATGATTACTTATATTAGAGTATCGTTACTGATATATGGGGTATATATACTGTAATAATGTTGAGGCTACTTATAATAATACAGTATAATCAGTAAGCGAATGATAGATGCTAGACTCGGAAGATGATAGTAGTTTACTGTAGTTGATTAATGAGGGTTACCTATATCTGTGAATAGAAAAAGAAGTGGTGATTACACTAAGGTGAGTGTGAGAATAAGAATCAGACTCTGTTGAGTGACAATATACATAAAGATATGCTATAATGACTACAATTGGTAGGGACATGTGAAAAGTAATTGGTAAGGAGCGTGAGGTACGTAAGACCGGTAATAAAATTATTGCTATATATGCAAGTGTTGTCCAATTAGAGAAGTATCGTTTGGGTACTGTGACAAGCATCTTTGCTGTGAACGAAGTATCGCTCTAGAGTGATCTCCTTAGAAAAATTAGTACTGGTGTACTTGAACTAGAGATTTGTCAGAGTGGAGGAAGCTGACTAGTGTGTGTGTGCCTGACAGAGGAACAACTGATGGATGATACATGAGATACTATAGCTTCGAACTCTTTCGACGCGAGACTGCAATAGGTGAATACTTGGAGAGTTCTTGTTATAGAGCGTCACTGGCACAGATTTCTGTAAAAGTGTATCTCACCCTACGGTCATAGTGAATTAATAATATTAATATTAATATATATATATACTATACTATATATATAATATATATATATATATATATTATAATATATTAATATATATATATATATAATTATTATCTTATAATATAATTTATATATTATTATAATATTATTATATTTTTAATATATAATATATATATATATATTTATATATTATTATATTAATAATATTATATAATAAGATATATATTTATATATATTATTATATATATATAGTAAATATATAATATAATATATATATATATTATATATATTATGTATATTATATAATTTATAATTTATATATATATATTGATTAATATTATTATTATAATATTAATAATAATATATTATATTATATTTTTATATATATATATATATATTAATTTAATATATATATCATATTTATATTTAATATCATATATATATATATATATTATATTTACATTATATACTAATATATAATATATATATATTAATATTATATAATATGATATATAGTTAATATTAATATAGTATATATATATAATATATATATATTATATATTTTAATATACATATATTATTATATATATATTAAATATATAAATATATTTAATAATATATTATTATTAATTATATTATTATATATATATAATTTATATATATATATATATATTTATTATATTATATATATATATATATACTAATATATTTCTTGATATTAATATATTATATATATATATATTATATATTGATAATATATATATATATTATTAATACTATATATATATATATAATATATTTATATTGTCTTTATATTTATATTTATATATATAATATATCATATATATATATATTATATATATAAATATAAATAATATATTAATAAATAATATATTTAATATATTATATTATATATTGGTATGACTTAATTAAATGTCTATTCCAATAGTATTGTTTTCTTGTGTGAAAATGCCACCATAACATTTTAATTACAGGCACATCCTCAATGAAGAATTTTGCTGCTAATTAAAAGCATAGATACGATCTCATTTTTGATAATAACTTATAACATAGGTAATATATAGTTTGAGTCATTAGAAAAGTAGTTAATGTTATGTAGGGTATAAGACGTATGATATTATAGTGGCCAGCGTGTAGTTAGTACCGTAATCACTCATATCAATATGTCTGAAATTAGTTATTGATCGTAGTGAACTTATCTTAGGACGAGTAATTCCCCTCAATAGTTTAGGTATGATAGTATATATATGCACCATATCTATATTTATAACAGGAAAAGTACTATAATAAATAGGTATTGTATATAAAGTCATTCAGGGCTAAAGGTTGTAAGTCATTCAGATGAGGTGCCAAAAAATGTTTCTATTAGGCCGTTACTATATATAGGTTCGGCAAAAAAGAAGGGACATTGGTTCTGTTATGCATCAAACAGCACTAAACATTCAATCATGGGTTATCTCTCACATGTTCCATGGCGACATGTAGATTTTCATAACCTTTTATTCAAACATTGTCCCCTCTTCACCTTTCCAGGGATGTGAAAAGTATCCCTGTCTGTAAAATACAAATGCTGCAGATAATCATTGTCGTGATGGATTCGTTGCAACTACTCGGTCGCAAAAGCAGCACAACGAGGGCGATCATTTGGCTGTAAAGCTAGCACAATCTGAACTTTATAAGCATACAGGTGCAGTCGTTCGTGTAGAGGTTTTTACACTGTGGATCGGGATAATAAATCAGATACACGGATAATGCACACGATATGTAGGCGTTGGAAGGTCTTTGTACAGATTGCTTGAAGTATCTATAGTAATATATATAACAACATCTCCTACATTTGACAGATGGTCTAGTCCTAGTTAGCGGACGACAGATAAATGTTTTAAATTCGGTTAGTATTATATAATATCACAACCTAAGCTCGGTAATGCTCTTTTTGTAAATATTCTATTGTAGTGGTCTTATCTCATATTCTAATTCTCATATATAAATCCGTAAGCTGAACTAGTTAACGTATGGGTGTAACTGATTCCTATCTTACGGACTCAGGATAGTACCCATATATGTTTCTCCGTTACTTTACGGTTGTCAAGCTCATTGTTACTTGCTTATCTTCTTTTTTCCTAAACATCGATTACGATTATACTCTGTCATGGATTGTATGGTAAGAATATTCTAATGTGAGAATAAGACTCTTTTAGTAATTGGTCACCAATATAATATATTATATTTATATATAGTATATATATATATATATATTATATATTATATATATATATATATATTATTATATATATATATCATATATATAATATAATATATTTATAGTATATATAATATTATTAAATTATATATATATTTAATACTTATTCATAATAACATTATAATATATAATATATATATTAATACTAATTAGTATATATATAATATATTATATTTATATATATATACTATATTAATATATATTATTTAATATATTAATATATATATTATATAACTCCCTCGAGACAAAATTGTAAATGCATCACTTGAATATTTTTGAGTCATTAATGACACTACAATATAGTGGTTGTTATTGGCGTGTTTTCTTAACGTTTGGTTGTTACATAAGTGTATTATAAATTAATTATTAAGCTATTGTAAGATATGGCTAACAGTATGTATTTATTTTATTCTTGGAATTAAATGACTTTATTTCTATTAGTAGATATAGTAAATTAAGCCTCAAATATTTATAAAATTTTAAAATCAATAATACTTAGGGTAGATGCACGTCAGTTCACGGTTTAGCTAATAGCATGGCGGACAAACTCTACTTGAATGATCATTACGTCTTCCTATAAATATTGACGTCATTGACGAGCTCTATGAGCTCTCTAGTAGATGCCAGAGTATGTTATAACAGGTACTCTTATATAATATATATATATATTTAATATTATATATTATAAATTATATAATATATATATACATAATAATATTATATCATTATATATTATATAATATATATATTATAGTATATCAATATATAGTTATATATATTATATATATATACTATATATATAATTATATTATATTATATAATATTAATAATATATTTATATATTAATTAATATATATAATTATAATTATAGTTATAATATATATATATATGTAACTATATTATATTAGAATATATATATATAGATGACTTAAATCTTCTTTCCTTCTGGGTGCTTCAAAGCAGAATGATCTTGTCAGTTACATCTCGATTTAAATCATGATTGTAGGCTAGTTTACTTATTGAGTTACATTCAATGCATTAATAAATTTAGAATGAATACGAGTTTGCTATATAATGATTTGATCTCTTATCGTGTTAATTTAAATCTCTTCCACGTCTATAATGGAATAAAGTAAATATTTTACTTTGTGTTAGATTAATAATTAACTACATTTCGTACGAAACCGAAATCCAAAAATTCATATATTTATATTATTATATTATATATTGACAAATAATGGTTAATATGTAACGACTCTACTATATTTTTTAACAAGGTACCATAATCCTTCTCTGTTTTTTATAATATATATTAATATATAAGATATTATATAATATATATTATTATATATATATTATATTATAATATATTTTAATATATATATTAATATATATATATATATATATATATATATATATATATTATTATATATGCTTTTGTGCTTTATTAATAAAGGCATAACTGAATAATTTATTTTGATATAGCATATTTTCTTTTATTGTTTCTTATAAATATCACCAACATCTCTTTATTTATACTACCCATTAAATAGAATGTATATACTAAGAGTCCGCAGAATTTTTTCTTCTGTTGTTACAACTAATATAACTTTGATTCTGAAGACCCAAACCACCTACTTGAAATTTGCAGCCTCATGCTAAGAACTTGTTGTCACATCTTTGATATATTTCACCAATTGGTATATCCATAGAATTAACGTAGACCGCTCTATTTTCCTAAAAATTAATGACACTATTTTCCTAGTTAAAAATATTTTAAAGAGAAGATGTAACTTCATTGACATAATCTAACTGTGTGATCGTTCTATTACTTGATTACCTGAGCATCAATAGAGTATTAAATCATAACTTTCAATAATAATGAAAGAGGTATTTGGAGTCCATTTTTGAACAATATATGTATTATACCTCAATAAACATATTACTATGTGGAATGCATTTTTCAAAGAATTTTTATTTTATTTTTCGTATAATAATTATATTTATTTATTTCTGAAATAATCAAGCTCACATATTCATAAAAGTCATCAATATTGTTTACTATTGATATGTAAATTAATGATTATTATATAGAAAATAAATGGCCATTCATAATACATTAGTTCATTTTTATATTCTACTCTTAGTTAAAACATCTATTGATCGTTTTTTCACTGTTTCACTTCTCAATAATCGTATGAGCATGAGGCTACTATGGGTAAATTTACATGACGGAAATAATATAAGTTATCATAAGCTAAGTGTAGGATAATCTAAAACTTTATGGAGATTTCTTTCTATTATAGTAGTTAATCATAATAAACTTCGTCAGGTAATGACAGTCCAATTCACAAGACTTATCTACCATACTAAATTTTCCTTATTTCTCTATCCATATATAATACCATTACGTTATTAACTGGAAATATGTGACTTTTGTAGTTTCTTTTAGTTTTAATACGAGGCAGTGTATATTTCCGTAATTCGAATTTAATGAGAAAGATTGTATATAACGTTTTTACCCAGAAGTTCAATCTTTTTAATTTATTTAAAAAGATAAAAGATTTGAAAGGCTTAAAAAATAAAGATGTTCTACACCATTTTTAAAACTAGTGATATTGGGGATGAAGATACTGATGTTAATATTATATATATTTAATCAGGTAATAATAATTATTATGATATTATCTTATATTATATATAGTATAAATAGTACATCATAGGGTTGGTGAAAAATATTGGACAAAATTATCTCTTAATCTACATAACTAAGTTTAACTCTTACTATGACAATCAATTACGATCATATTAAGGATGGAGTATCTACTTATACCTATTCATAATTCCAACTTTAATAGCAATTTCTTAATTGAGACTATATATATGGTGACAATGTGTTTTACATAATCCGCATACTAATTGTACCTTGCTCTTTGTACAGTATTATGATACATAAATTGCTACGGTGCTTACTTAAATTGGTAGTTACCTTTTGGTATCGTGTGAATCATTTTATGAAACGTATATAACTCTTGCATTGTATGATCGTGACTAATAAATAGAGAACTGTTACTTTACCTATATAAAAGCATAGATGTGGAAGGATCTATAAATAATTAGCTCTGTATTTTCATAGAAAAAAATTCGCTTGTGTTGTACTAAGAGTTTTAAAAAGACACTCTATAATAGCCAATATACACTAATATAGGTTAAATAAATACGACTATTATATTATAGTACGGTAAAAATTACTACTCTAATTTCTTGGCTTATACTAAAATCATACTAATTAATGTGCATCGTATAATATCTACTCGCTAGGTTAACTGAAATCCATACTTGATAGCTGACGTCATGTAATTTGAATTTTAAGATTCTTCATAAATGAAAATTTGCAATTTAATCTATTCATTAAGTTTTATGTGATACTATATAAAATAATTCACTCGCCGAAATTATACTTACAATTGACCTCAATTACTCTGATATACTGGCATAACGATGTAGTATAGTGTGACGTATTGCTAGTACTAAATACATTATGTTAGTCTAGGTCCATTAAGATATATATTACTTTTTGCAATAATCGTAGCTATTGATATATGCTTGTCAATTAGCTCTGACATTGAAGGATTTTCTCATTTCCTCAAAATATATTTCGCCCACAATACCAACAGGCTTTCAGATTCATATTTACCGAAAATGTTTTTTAACTCTATTTATATTCTTTATTTGATGTGGTATTAGCTGCCATAACGTTTAGTGATGCAGGTTCTCGAATAAAATACTAAATGTGCATATAGCAATATTATATATTTAATAGAAACACACTAAATAATCTTTGTAGATACCTTTATCACACAATTGCCCTGGCTGCTTTTTCAACATTAAACAATCCACTTGTAGGTATAAAAGGTATAAACTTTTTTGATTAAAATATTTATATAAAGTTATCACCGTTGATATATTTGAATGGGTTTTTCTAAATTTACTTGTGCCAACTTTTTCAGATAATCTGCCCACTTCAACATCTCGATTCCGATAGAAGGAAGGAAATGCCATGGAATGGCCTCGTTAGGTAAAGTATATACATAGCTATTACCAATATTATTTCAGCTACCACGATACTATTAAAAGCAGTCCTATACTCGAAATTTTCAAAATTTGGAACATATATTTTCCCTCAGTGATTCAATATGGTTTCCTATAGATAATAATATTTGTTCTATAATTAGCGTCAGGGTGATTCGAAATATATTAATACATAAATTACTGGAATATTACTCACCATAGATTGTAGTAAATGAGAATCTCATATGTTTATCGTTTACATTATTTGCAATTACTAATTATATATTCTGATAAATATATATATATATATATATTATATGTATTTAATTTATATTATATATTATATATATATAATATATATATATGAAGTATAATATATATATAATATAATTATATAATATATTTTTTATAGTTTATGTTTTGTTTAACGATGTATTAGTTTAAATATTTAAATATAAAATGATATAAAATACTAATTTTAGTATTATAATTTATAATATTAATATATACTTAATTAATTATATATATATATATACTATATTTTAATTAATTATTATGATTAATTTATATATAATATATAAATATATATAATTCACTATATCATCTTAATACTCAATAAGATATACATATTACAAGCTATATATCTATATAATATCTTTCAGCTCATATAGATATATACTTAATAGATTATTATATATATATTATATATATGATATATAATATATATTTATATATATATATATATATATATATGATATATATATAATATATTAATTATATATATAAAATTATTATGTATATATTATTAATTTATATATATGTATATTTATTATATATTATATATTATGTTAATAGTAGGCGTATCAACCCCCTTTAAATATAGATAATTATGTGCATTTAAGGAATTTTAAACTCAGTTAGTTCTTGCTAAATGCATTCTATACGTTTCAACAATGACACAAATATATTTATATTAATGCCATATTTTAATGGCAGCTTATAGATATTATTTTTATTTATATGTATTTATAAAAGGAATATTTTAAGATTTAAGATGAATAAAAAAAAAATATATATATTATGTTAGAAACTAAACGGTGAAAGTTTAAGTTAGTTTCCATATTTGGTGACCTCGGAGTGACCTTTCATGACACAAGTTCACCGAGACCTGATGACCATTGCTGACCTTTTTGACCTTTGACATAAAGACCTCTTCTCCTTTATACTTCCATATCTTTGGAAAATCTGCGCAAGGATTCGTCTGTGTTTGTATCTTTCGTTGTTCTCGGAAAATGTGGTGTATTCTTATGCAGAGATTATCAGCTATTATCTGATCTCAGGTTAAGTTCACAATGAAGTGACAATATTCAGACACAAAATTGGCAACGTGTCGCCCACAATATATAATGCCATATATATAACAAAGTTGTTGGATCGCGCAGCATAATCATATAATTTTACCGTTTCTCGATCTGTCTGCTTATGTTTGTTTTTATGTCGCAGGCGATAGTCGTGGAATGAGAGTACTATAGTATATTGCTTCAGAGCACATAGTGCAAGTGATGATCGACCTAAGAGATACCATTTCAACTGGCAAGCTTTGTTAATGGGGTGTTGAAGGGGGGGAAATATTTTTTTAAAGAAAAATTATTGTCACATGTAAGATATAAATGAATATAAATATATTTATTAATTGACCTAATATTAGAGTTTGATAAATTTAGATTATATGAGAAGTTCAATAAATTGCTTCTTCAATTCATTCCTGTCTAGTTTTCTCAGAAAGTGATCAAAGACTGCATTCAGTCATAATTTCTATTTGGTCGTTATTAAGCTGGGTATCATTGCAGGAAGCATGAGCATAAATACGGGAAACATGTACAAGAACACTAGCGCACTTCTTCGACTGCTTGTCTCGCATTAATTTCGTTGTTTTGTACGTGCTATATGAGGGTGTATATAGTGGGTACTACACTGTAGATGCACCATTCTATGACATAGTAGCGGTAACGATCGATTTTATTATTTTTATAGCAGAAAGATTAAATTATTATTTTATTTGTAAGCAGATATTATTATTACTTTGGTTTGTGTTGACTTGTATAAAAAGTAAATTGTTATTATAGTTTGTTTTAAGTAATATGGTGAGATTTTAGGTGAGTGAGGTTTAGTATTGCTACTAGTATTTATTTCATTATTGTAATGTTACATGTATTATTTATTATGTTTTATGTTCCCGTACTTTTTCATGTGAATTGTGAATAAATATTATATATTACATTATTGTGATAAATATTTTTCTATTGGAATGAATTTTCTCGTACAGATGTCTTTTTTTGTTTTTTTAGGATGTGTGGTGTTTCGTCTGTATCTATGCATTTGTGAAAGATGGAATAGCAGTCTGTGAAGGTAGATACTCTCTAGGTGATTGAGCTAGTTAGGTGTCTTGCTGGCGTTTGCAGAGTAAGTTGAGAGTAACGTAGATTCTATATGGGTCGTGCATTAATTTCCAAAGTTTCGCAGGTCAGTAGTTATTCTTTGACGCCTAAAGACTGTAGTAAGACGCATATTTTATTAAGTTTCAGTAGTTATTGTTATTAATTCACTGTATGGTTTAGAATTTGTTTTGTAATATAAACCATGTTTGTTGAGTCGGACACAAAAGATTTATTTTAATGTACATTTATATGGAAAATTATTATTTATTAATTATTTATTATTTCATTACTTAATTCTTTATTGTCAAGTATCTACGAAATAAATTATAACATAATGTGCAAATGATGAGGTCAAAAAAGTTTGTCCAACTTATATTGACAATAATTCTTCTTTATTATTGAATTCGTATTTTTGTAAAATTAATCTAATTCTATAATAATTTTCAAGTAAAAGTTTTGAGTTTGGTATTTTTATTGTACCTATACTATTGTATTTTAGTCTATATTTATTTCATATTATTGTGTTGTAACGTGTTAGAGTTGTAGTTCAGTTCTACACTGAGAGTGTTTTTGCACTTTGAAGATATTTAGGATAGGTATTTACTTGAGAGTATATTTATCGGCCGAATATAATACGCTGGAAACGATATGTATAGATTGTAAGGGTTCGTAAGAGGATGTGTTGGATAGCGTAACAGGTGTTCTTGTATAGGGAATATATAATTTTAAATTTTGTATAGCAGATTCTAAACCGATATAACCATATATAGAGGAAAGAAAAGGAACCTTTTCGGCACCGGCTCAATGGTTTCCTTTTCAAGGTCTTTTTTCAGGGAAGCATAGAATAATATTAATATTGTGGTATATAGCTAGATAAAAAAATTGTTGTTATCCTCTCCATTGCGGAGCTGTCATTATTGTTTTTAATAAGTGGATTATCTAATTTTTGTGAGCATTCTAAGTATTATAACTTGTTCATGTGATGTGTAATGATCTTTATTTCTGTAATGGAATATATAATAGCAGTAACTATTAGGTTTATTTTTTTTATTTAAAGTAGTTTTAAAGTTATCCCAGATTGGTGGTTTTCTATAGATAGTGTTTCAAAAGATAGTTTTTGCTATCGATTACTATTGTATATCTGATTAAAATGTATTCAGATACACTATACTTTCGTAGTAGTGTCTCTTATATAAGTACTGATCTCTTCGATTGATTCATAATTTTATACCTATTGAACATCATTATGTAAATAACTAGGTAAATTATCACTGGCTGGATAAGTTTTGGAGTTATTTTTATTTCGACTCGGCCGGGTTCTAATATAAACAAAGAACCCGTTCGACCGTTGTTTCGCTTGAAGGACCTTCAGGGAGATACGGTGGTGAGTTTTGAGTATAGAATTGCATGTGCGAATCTTTTTGTTTTGTGGGGTAGTTTATCATCCCTCCAATCTTGAAGCTGAGCCTCAAGTTATAAGACCGTAGAATAAAAATAGAAATAAGAAAAATACTGAATGCTTTCAATGTTGAAAGTAACGCAATCACATAAAAGGTATTAGTACATTTTTTATGGAAAAATAAAAAACTCTAAACAGTGAATTTAAAAATAGGAAAATGGCATTTTTTTAATATATATATCCTTGAAAAAAAAATTACAGGATTCGCAGCCCTGATCAGGACAACTAGAAATGTGAAATAAGAAAAATAGAACAATAGAAAAGAAACGAAAAGCGAGTGTGAAAAATTCTAACAAATCCACATATCGTCTAGCGAAACAAGAAAAAAAACATTGAATATCACACTACAAAAGACACGAAATCCTCAGTAAAAATTGAAAAAAAACAATTGAAGTGCAAGATAATCTCCAATTCAAAAAAAAAAAACAAATAGAAAACAAAATAATGCCCAAAAAAGACTAGATTGAGTGAAACGATAGACAATAACGTTCAATTAAACTTTGTTAATAAATTTAGAATTAAGGTATTTTTAGTATTAAGAAATAGGAATTGGTGAGGATTAGGAATTATTTTAACTTAACGTACCCTTGCCGTGGGGGTTGATAAGATTATTGGTTGTTTGGGTGCGCCAATTTTTTGATTAAGGAAATTATTTGACTTTAACGTACGTACCCTTGCTGTGGTGGTTGGGGTGAGAAGGCCCTTGGTTATTTGTGTTGGCTGATTTTTTTTAGCTGATTCAATAAACTTAATTATTTATTTTTTGTGTGTGTTTAGACGTTTGTCATGTTATTGTCCTTGTGGTGTCTTTATCGTGTTCATTTTTTTGGTTTGTTTCTCGTGGGGTTTTTCTTTCCAGACCCGACACAATTGATAGAGATAGTTGTTTTGGCGTCAAAAACACGACAAACAAGTAACGACTCAGAAGTTAGGACAGGGTTCCTACGGCAGGTACACTGACAATGGAGACTCGATTTAATCCATTTAATCCTCACGGACCTTTAATGGAATGCAAAAATAATCGCGAACAAATATCGTATCATACCGCAAAATTGAATCGATGACAACTACTTTGAATTGGGGGGAAGGCAGACCTATGAGGTCGCCCCGGAGCGAAAGGGGGGGTCATGAAACATCTTAAGGGAGTGGAGGACGACGTATAACGAGCGGTCGCTGCTGTCACGGCAAGGCTCACCGCAAAGAAACGGGGATCGGGAGTACTGACGGCACGGTTCCGGGTTAGATACAGTCATATGAGCGCGAGGAAGGTCTGGATACTGATGGAACGTAGGGCTCGAGAATCTTAGAAGGTATTGTTGGCTTTGTTTGCACCGGGGGCCCTGGCCAAGGAAGTTGGTTTATCTGCTAGATAGAGTGAGTTTATGACACATTACAGGATTTATTATCTTTCAAGCGCACGCGGAGGAGGGGTGCGGGCGGTCCCATGTACATATATATAATATATAGCATATATATATATATAGTATATAGTAGTATATATATGAGTAGTGAGTATTATGATATATATAATATATGAATATATAGTATTATAATATAGATATGATAGTATAAGTATATTTACGGATAAATAAGATATTCTCAATTAAAGTTCAAAATTTAAGTTCCAAATTAGTAGATAGCGCGGTATATATGAGTATAATATAGTGGTATATATAGTATATAGTAGTATATACTATATAGTAATATAGTATATGAATATATATAGTATACATATATAGATAAATATATTATATATATATATTATTATACTATATATAGCTAGCTGTTGTATAGTATAGTAATATATATCAGGATAAGCGCTAGTATAATCACACTATCAACTGAATGGTATAGTAAATTACTATAAATACGATATATTAGATGCATATACAAAGAAATAATATAATTAATAATAAGTACTGAGGTTCTATCTATATAAGTCAAGGTGATAATAATATATATTGTGATATATATACGAATATACTAGTATAGTGAATCTATAATAAAAAACGATATTGAATAATTAAAACATATCGTATTCATGCAACAATTTCTTTATTACTATGTTATCACACGATCATTTGGGTATATACGCTGTTATTGATATATACTCTACTTATATTAGTTACTGTAAGATAACTGGGGTTGTGAAAAAAAAACCGGTTTTTTTTAATTTTCGTTTTTTCTTTGAGAAAAAAAAACGGTTTTTTTTTAAAACCAAAATGGTTTTTTTTTTGTTTGTTTTATCTAAAATTGAACCAGGTTCTTTTTATGTATAGTAACATTACGAGTGTTTTAAGATTACCAATACCCCTTCTAAGCCTAAATATTTGACTATTAATACAGATTTAAATATATACAGATGTGTATATATATATACATCAGGGATGGCATTTTTGGTAGTTATAATGTGATTTGGTAGTTAAAAATAAAAAATAGTGTCTGTTTATAGTGTTTATTTTGATTTTTTTTGGATATTTTTTGATTTATTGGATTCGTAACGTCCACGCTGCAATATAATATTGTCAAGTTAAAAGGATACTAGCTCGCGTGACCTTACGCAATCTGAAAAAATGGAAACGCAAAAAAATAAAATAAATCAAAAAATCACATTGTAATATTTCTTCTCTACAAGGATCATAGTCCATAAAAAGATCCGAGCACGGATATATAGGCCTCACTCACTGATCTATATGTATGTAGCTTATATCATATGAAGTATATAGTAGTAAATTACTTGTATATACTAGGTATAGGTCACTTATTATATATATATATATTATATATATATATATTAGTTTAATATATATATTTATATCATAATATATATATAATAATACATACTTATATAGGTTAAACTTTATAATATGATACTTTTGTGAATCAGTATAATTATAGTCTACCTATTAGGAGTACCTTAATATATATTGTATCTATTTATAATATATATATACTAATATATATATAGTATTATACTATATGATTAAAAAAGTAGGTATGAGATGATCAAGTTAGCATAGGCATGGTTTGGGGTGGAGAGAAAAATGAGAGTGGTAGGAAGGTGATTGATTTCTTGGAGGAGAGAGGTTATGTGTGTAGTAATACTTTCTTTAAACACATAGAGTATCCATAAGTATACTAGCTCAATCCCTTAAGGGTTTGGGTTTTGGGGGTAAAAAAAAAGGTTTTTTTTAAGAAAAAAAAAGATGGCAAGGAGTGAAAAATATGATTGATTTGTGTTTGTGAAGAAGGAGATGTTTTGAAGTATATGTTGGATGTTAAATCAGTGAGGTGTTTAGAAAATGGGATTATCGGGATAGTTATGTTGTTCTATGTAAAATTTATAGTTAGTGGGGACTTGGATGGTTGGAGAATAGGTGATACGGAAGGAAGAGGGTTAAATTAAAGAGTGAGAAGGTTAGTGAACAAGGTATAAGATAAGTATGTAAGAACGCTCGGCAAGTAAATCAGGTTGAATGTGAACAAGCTGAAAACTAAATAAATCTGGAAGCAATTTTTAGCATTAAGCAGTGCAAAAGAGTATGTGGGTGTGCTAAAGTAGGAAAGTAAGAAATGCTTGAGTTTGATTGGTGGAATGAAAAGTAGATGCAAGCGGTTAAAAGTAAAAAAAAAGCGTGGTTGAATGTACTAAAAGCAAATGATGAAGTTTCAAAAGAAAGATGCTTGGAATTATATAAGGAGGAAAAAGAAATCTAAAATAAGATGCAATACATAAGAGAAAAAGAAGAGGTAAATGAACAGTTTGGAAGGAGGGATGAATGGGGACATAACAAGGGAATAGGAGCTCTTCTGGAAGGAGCTCGCGGAAAAAAAAGTTAAAAAATTAGAATAAGGGAAAAACCTGCTCAGAATAATGAATAGGGGATGGTGTTTTTGTAACTGGATGAAAAATACACCCACAAAGGATGTGAGCTGGACAGTGTGGGAAAAGCCACATTCGAAAATCTGTATAATTTGGAAGTAATGAAGAGGTGATAGTGAATGTGTGTGGTTTGGATGGTGCAAGAAGGAATAAGGTTTTTGGGGATGAGGTCTAATTAGCCAAGAAAAGGACGGAAAATGGGTAGATGAGATAGGTTTGAAAGAAGTGGTAATCTGCCAGGTATAGGAATGAAATTACGGTGAAAGATCAAGAACGGAGGCACTGTTTTGGAATTGATTGGATTCTGGAAAGTTGTGCTTAATAAGCGTTATGGAGGGTAGTAAGTCCGAGGGATTGAAGGAGAGCAGTAAAAATAACCGCTATATAAAGGTAAGTGAGAATAAGGAATCGGGATATTAAAGGTAAGTGAGATAAAGGGTAACTGTAGAAATTATAGGGGAATTTAGTTTATTGGTGTAAGGGAAGATATATGTTCGGTATTTGGGTGGTCGAAAAGAATTTGCG
>JABUQX010057039.1:0-2500 GCA_015478945.1 Trachelipus rathkii | reverse complement strand
ATAAAACCATGCTACTCCTCAGAAACATTCACTCGTACTTTAATCCTCACCAAACACTAATAAGCATTCCATAACCATAAACCACCATATAACACCCAACTAATCTAACCATAGATATGACAAAAATTTCAAAACGTAACTCTAAGCCTCTGAAACATTATATACACTCCTTAATCCTAATGCCTATACCAATATTAATTCCCAATCAAATCCATAACTCCTATCTCTATAACACACAAACACAAGGCTCACACCTAAGAATCACTACATATTGCACACATACAAGAGAAAATTTATTCTTAGAGCACAATGTCGCAATGTTATATTTACCACAATAAAGATAACCATTTATCAAACTTTGAAAATCTTGAATCGCACTAACTAAAAATTAATTTGCTAGTCTCCCTTTCTTAATATTTTACACTCATGTGTCTGTTTATTGTGTAGACTCTCTCTGAGACATCCTGAGTCACGTGCACTATACCTCGCAAGACTGGTTCCAGATGTTTGGAGCCAGCGATTTATAGCTACGAACACCTGTAAATTAATATTATTAATAATTATTAATTATCACATTATAGATAATATTATAAATAATTTTCTATTACCTCTTCACCAATCGAACCTTATAAATAATCTAATCTAAATTGAAGTATATACATATACTACATATAATGTGTGCCAATAATTCAAATAAAGCTCCTCAATCATATGTAAAAAGATATGAATTATTATGAGTTTTTAAATAAATATATTTTTAAATTTATTATATATATAATTACGATGAGTCATTTAATTTAGTTGTTGTGAATGAACGTATAATTCACAAATAATAAAAATAATATATAAGTTATATTAATATATATTACGAACATATATTGTAAGTTAAATTTAAATTGCATATCAGCGTAACACTAGTAGTAATATAGTAAAATTATGATTTTTCAAATGAAATTTAATATTAACTAGGATCAAAAAAAGTTATTTATATATCTCACCTATATATACCTATATATAGAAACTATAAGTATATTTTATAAAAGGGTTTTTATAATATACTTAGTTATATATAGTATATAATATATATATAAAGAACGACTTTTGTTTGGCCCCCCACGAATTAATAGAAATGCTCGAGATTATCGCAAACTGAGAACCAATCAAATAGTACGTATCCTATATACTGTCAATATATATATGCATTATTAGTACTATGGTGTACAAATGAAGGCCTGAAAAGCAGTAGAAAGGAGTTATACTATATCTGTATATATATATATATAAAGTTACCTATGTAGAATCTTTTATGATATCTCCCTCTAATCAGTATAAACTGAATAAGGTTATTATACTAAAAGTAAATCGCCATTAAATACTACCTGTAGCTCACTAGTGTGTAAGGGGAATACTGAAAAAGAAACTATTATCATAAAATTAGTACTCTGTTCTTCCATTGAAAGCTGAAGCTCATGCGTCTAGAGAAATGGAGGATAGCATTATACAAGAGAAATCTATACAATAATTACTCTCTTGTATACCTTACTACAAATTTATATAATTATTCACTTTTATGTTTTTCACTTTCTGGATACTACGACACGAAGTAATTATTTAAATTAGTGAAATAAAATAAAGGGAAATATTAATTAAAAATAAATTTATGTAAATATCTAGCTAATATTAATTTATATATATATATAATATATAATTATATTATATTATATATTTATATATAAATATATATATTAATATATATTATATATATATATTAATATTTCGTCAATTTTATTATTTAGATCTTATATAAAATTTACTTATATATTATTAACATCAATAATATAGATATAATATATCACCAATTTAGGGTATTCCTTATTATATGTACGAGTTGTATTCCACGGATGTATTTCCACATCCCATCCGCCATTTTCCGGACTTATTCCGCATCATTTTTCACCATCGTGACATCTGAGCTAATTCTGCATTACGCATTTAAATTATCTTGCGGATTAAGCAGGATAGTATATTTCAATATCTTATGAGAATTATGAGAGTAATTAACGTTTATGTATGCATATCTACTACTATATATATATATATATACTATAGTATTATATATAATATATATAATCATTAATATATATTAATATTATAATATGATAATATAGGAGAGGTATAATTATAGAGGGGCTAATCACCCCCTACTTTATACTATAATTAATTAGTAGTATTTGGATTAATTTTATAACAGGTGTGATTCTTGTGATGAACTATATATGGTAGGTATTTATTGTGAACTTTTTATAATATGCCCATGTAATAACGATAGATGCTTTTCAATTAATATTTTTAAAACTAATAAAGTTTAAAAGTGACCTCATATTATAGGTATAGGCGCTACATATCATTTATGTAGTAACTATAATTCAGATACGCTCCACGGATTATTAATATTATTACGAAATATGTATGTCATGATGTCTGAAAGTACCAGTCCAAC
>JABUQX010057038.1:0-30978 GCA_015478945.1 Trachelipus rathkii | reverse complement strand
TGGAGTAAGTGTATGAGAACGGCTGAGACTTACGTACGGCTTTCCACTTAGTTTATGGGGGGGGTAACTTTTTTGCAAAAGACCGTTATGTTGTACCAATATAGCTGTGTTTAACTAAGAGCCTTGGTTAATAAACTGTCTTGGACTGGCAGGAGAAGTACAGCTTAGTAACTCACGCACGCTGCAATGTCAGCGATTGTAATATAAGAATTTGATATGTAGCGAAATTGTGGATAGATGACCCTTCACATGGAAGGACCGGTACATAAATCCCTCAGTCAATACACATCAGGGTCACCCTACTACGACTACATATCATTAGTGGATATCGGGATTCTTGTATTACATCAGAGAACTCATATTCGTGCAAGTAGAATGTTTATCTTAACTATATGAATATGTCAGATTGTGCTTGTTTTGCTAGAGTTTTAATATATATGTATCATTACTGTGATAGTAATTAAACTTAAAGTAACATTATTTTTGAGCTAGTTAATTCAACATATTATTATACTATGATTAATTAATCTCTCTTTTTGAGATCCTGATTGGTTACACTGACATTTAATATTACTAATTAGCCCAAATATTTTCATATGTTTTATCTGTTTATACTAAAGAATAATCACTTAAACACCCCACAAAATATATTTATTACAGTAAAACTTCATTAATCCAATTAATCAAAATTATATAAGTGGCTTGAGATTCTCTCAGCCTCATATTAATATATTAATATATTATATAATAGTATATAATATACCTATAAATTATATAAGTGATATAATAGTATATTAATATATATATTCATATATAATATATCTATAATTATATATATATATATAGTATCATATTATATAAATATATAATTTAAGGTCGAATAATTATTTATTAACCGAGTCATGCTCTTAATTAGTCACTCCAGTATAGAAATGAATAAATATGGGCATTATAAGGTAGAATAGGAATTGTGGTTCCCATTTAATAACCCTTAAGCCCACTTATTATACTATATAACACTATAAGAAAGGAAGTAAAATTATAAATTTTTTATAGTATTTCACATAATAATATTTTATAACCACGTAAATATTTTAGATTACATAATATTAAATCATATATTAATAGATAAAAGAAATGGACTTTCCAATAATTAAATATTTTGAAATTTTGAGAAAGCTAAGTTTTATAATAAAAGACTTACAATTATTTACATAATATTTCATATGACTCATTCATGACGCGCCTTTTTGTAGTAAATATCCGGTCTCAAACAATCTCCCATCCTTGATACAAACTATACCTATATAGAATTGAGTCTCACTATGCAGATTATATAATATGCTCATTTTATATATATTATATATATATATATATAATATATGTAAATATATATATATATATATATATATTTAATATATATATATAGTATTAATAGTATATATATATAATTATATATATATAATATTATATATATATATATATATATAATATATATTATTATAATATACTATATAATATATATATAATATATATCTAACTTATATTATATATATATAATATTATATATATATATAATATATATATATATATATTAATATAATATAATATTATGTATAATATATATAATATATAATAATATATAATAACATGATTATATACTATATATATATATATATATATTATATCAAATTATATATATATAGTATATATATATATAAATAATATTATATATACTATATATATATTATATATATATAATAGTATATAATATATTATAATATATATATAATATATAATAATAAATAATATATATATATATTTTATATACTATATATATGTATATAATATAGCTGTATGAGTGTGTGTGTGGTTGTGTGTGAGGTGCTATAGTTAGGTTTGTACGCTGAGAGACTCATCCGTCCAGAATAATAATTGTGTGTTAAGAGGAAATTAATATGTGGTAATATGTTATAAATGCTAGCCAAAGTTTTTATACTCACGTGCGTATCCCTATATATAGAAAATCACCCTAACAAAACGCTGTACTCATGCCCCTATGAAGGCTATAACGTATTATGTAAGACTAAAAATTTCCTACATTCAGAGATCATGTACGGTGAGCTTTTTTAATAATTTTTTTATATTATTTCAAATTAAACTAACTAATCAGCAATGCGTTCGCTTCTAGACGCGAGGTGAGTTTTTCACTGACTCAAACCGGAGAAAAGAGACTGTTTTCAGGCCAGAACATTCATTGCCTTGAAAAGACGTAATGCAAAGGACCCCCTCAACCCTCTTACGCGATCTTTTTTTTTATGATAAAAATATATTATATCTTAATGAAGGGCAAAAATTATGCAGTATAACTTATCACCTCTCCATAAAAGTGAACGGGTCAGTTAAAATAATTAACGCAGTAATTATTATTAAAAAGTGAAAGATACTTAGCCAAGATAAGGGTTTTTAATTGTTGTGATTAAAAATTGTCTTGAGAGTAGGTACAGCTCAAACTAACGATTTAAAATAATAACGTGAAGATAGTTTTTTAAGTCGTTATTTCTGTCGTTAAGAAAAAGAGCCCTTTAAAAAAAAATTACTGCGCATAAAAAAAAAAAACACTCGCTTGATGGAGAAGAGGCCTAAAAAAACTTGGATATGAAAGCTTCAAAGAAGACTTCCCCCCAGCTTCAGGGTGGGAAGGGGAAAGTTTATATCAAATAGTACCCCCAAGGCATCTTCCCGATCTTCACCTTCATCTCAGAGATCTCGTAAATCTCCCCTAAATGGGGTAGAAAGTTCAAACTCAGAAGGAGAAAAGGGTCTGGTGCAGCGCTCCCAAAAAGGCCCAAAAGTCACCGAGAAATTCCATTCCTTTAAATTTCCCCCCACGCTGATGACTGCTCCATCAAACAAGGTATAATATTATTAAAATTGTGTTTGATTCAGTTTTTTTAATTATCTGAATTAAGAATGATTATTACATTGGAACTCATCTACTTAATAATATTATAAATAATTATAATTGGGTAGATATACTTTAACGTGATAGTTTAAGAACTCGCATGTAAAGGAAGATACCTTTTCTTAAAAATTACAAATCAGAGGAAACTTTTTCATGACGATGAGAGCCATTGTCTTCTATCTTATTCTTATTAATCTCCCTCAAAGTGAGGGGCGGGATATTTTAAAGTTGATAATATAAGCAACTGAAATGTTTGTAAAGCTAAATGCTTCTAAGATTAAAACTGAGTTTTTTTTTTGTTTTTTTTTTGTAAAATGGTAACTGGAAAGTTGGCCGTTAATTAGGTAATAAAAATCCCTTCGTGGGAAAGAAATTGTAATAGATATGAAGGGAAATAAAATTTATATTTTAAGACAGCCATGTGAGGTCCTTAGGACCGGGATAAAAAAATGCATGTGTGAGGATTTTTGTAGCTAAATTTAGTGTTTTATTTTTATTTTTAATAGTTAAATCATGACGGTTTCCCTCGGATTAAAAATGTAAATAAATGCAAAAAAAGAGAATTTTATATGCTGCATATCTCTTTGTTCATGATTTTTATTTTTATTTTTTTGTGTGTCTGTAGTAAAATCTATTTTTTTTTTTAAATCTTTTGCAGTTTTAAACGTTGAATGGAGTTCCGACAATATCTTTCAAGCGAAATAAAAGCATTTTTTTAAAATACCAAAAATATCGAAGAGGAAAGAAATATTTTCGTTCTGGTTATAATATAGTGTGGAAAGGGATAATACTCCATCATCCAACAGTCGTCTGACATCTTACCTTTGTGCAATTGTAGGACTTGACAGAAAAAAGTTGGGAAAAATTTGGCAGTAGAAATTATAAATTGTTTTACGAAAAAACAACTACGTTTTAATTAATAAAAATTAATTTATGAAATCCTATTTTGGGAAAAAATAAACATATATTACTTAAATCTTTGCCCACTAACAGTAAATCAAACTTATAATATAAGCTGGTCTGTTCATGGCTTCTTCAGCTCACCAAATAATGATTACAGACTCTCGGTTCCAATAAAATCACGGCGGCGTAGAGAAATATAAATTGAGCGATTTTATTGTGTGTATCGGTAGCCTGGTGAACTTGTACTCAATGACCTATGTAGGCTATTGTGTATAATGTAAGCTAAATTCCCTCAAATATAAGATTTCATGTTACGTTGATTTTTATTTTTTCTATTATCTAATTTATAACCAAGTCTGGCTGCCAAATTTCTTTTACGGTTGTGGTGTTCCTGACTTCACAGCTGAAGTATATGGATTCAGCCAGGGAACACGTGTGCGCATCGGTACGTCGAAGGTTGCGCCATTTCCGATATTTCTACTATTTCAAAATATATACCTAATAAGGTAACGTTCCACATTAATATTTCTCCCATAAAGTGATCTTTTGTAAAGTTTTTTAGTAAAGAATAATTGATCACGGATTATAATATAAATGCAAACAACTACGGTGACTAGATTTAGTGGTTACATGGGGCAATGTACCAGCCCTGGTAAAATTCAAAAATTTTTTATGGACTGTATTCTGTTAGTTTGTACCGGTAATTTGGGAACATTGCATTGTTTTTAAAATTACAAAGAAATTATATTAAAATTTGTCCGATCCTAACTGAGAGAACTTTAACATTAAAGAATTAATCACAACTTATGTAACTCTCAAACTTTATACTTAATCTCCTGTACGAGGATTCTTCGGATTGTCCTTTTTATAACACTGAAAGATCGACTCCTTCCTTCTCTCCTCTCCCACTCTTATCTTATTCGTTCTCTCTCATCTAAAATATATATATTATTTATCTATTATTATATTAATTAATTATATATATACTTATATCTTTTATATATTATATATTATAATATTACATTTATATTTATTTACTTTTATTATATATATTTATTATCATATATATATTATTATTAATATATAATTTATATATTCATATATTATATATTATATATATAGATATATTTTTTTTTGCGGTTAGTGTACAGGCCACCACGGCTCCAATGAAGCGGCCACCACTGGGCTGAAAATCGGGAGCACCTGGGAAGGGCCCTTTTACATATAATACTATATCATTTATTGTTTTTGGAAGAGGTTGCAATTTAGATACATATCCATTTCTTTGTATACCTATATAATATATATATTATATATAATGTAGATATATATATATTATATATATTTTTTAATATATATATATTATAGTTATATTTAGATTATATATATATATCTTTATATTATATTATATATATATTAATATATAAAAAAAATAAAAAAAAATAAAATAAAAATATATATTACATATTATATATAAGCGAGTCTATGTACCTCGTTTGAAGTGATGTTATGCATTTGCAAGATAGATGCTACATAATAGTATTCTAAAAATAAATTAGAAACCCTAAAATATAAAAATGATTTTGCAAATGCTTTCTGGATTCATAGCAACAATTGGCTCACTTGCATTCGCTCATCTACAAAAATGGTACTTACGCATACTCCCTTTTGTTCCTATAGAGATGTTCATTGTGACTTGGGAATGACGAAACTTTATTCCTCCTTAAATTCGTAAATTGTGGAAAGATCTCTTTGTTTATTATATCAGAAGTTTTTTTTATGTATTTTCGATTCTGTGGATAGCCAGTAAAGAAATTTGAGTGACTATATTTATTTATATATTATTTATATATATATATATATCTATATTTATACGTATTAGTATATATATATTATATATATATATTTATATATTTTATATTATTATTTATTTAGTATTACTCTATAGTATTATTCTTTAACAACTAATTATATATATAAATTTAAGTATATTAGTATTTTTATTTATTATTATATAGTTATTATTATTATTATATATGTTTTTATTATTATTTATTTATATTATATATATATATATATTATTATCTATATTATATATTTATAATATATAAATTTTATTATTATTTGGCGGTAAAATCTATGTCAAAATTAATTAATCATTAATTTTCATACACATTTTTATTTAATAACTTCAATTTATTCTTCATCGTTCTTAAGTGTCATAGTTTTCCAGTTCATTTTATCATGCTGTAATCCAGAGACTCCAAACTTACTGTATAATTAAACATATTCCATAGCTAAGAAGTTTTCAAACAGCTCCGTGGAGCTCGTGTGATATAACTTTTTTAGCTGAAGGAATCCGGCTCTCACCTCTCCAAACTTAATTAAGTGCTTGAATCTGCATTGCCTGATATATAGTTATTTTCTCAATCTTAGTTTTGAAGTTAAGCTAATATAGTTACAAGTTACTTAGAGTCATGATATATCAGATTCCTCTTCTCTCTCTTCTTCTCTACTCTTCTCTCTCTCTCTACCTCTCTTTCTCTCTCTACTTCATCTCTCTCTTTCTCGTTCTCTCTCTCTCTCTCTCTCTCTCTGTCTTCTCTCTCTCTATCTCTCATATATATATTATATTATTGATTTATATATTATAATTTATATATATATTATTAATATTATTATATATATATATTAATATTATATTATATATATATATTATATATTTATATATTAGATGTGCCGAATATTCGGTAGTATTCGCGTATTTGGCCTATTTCGGCCAAATACCGAATTTCAGGTTTTCGGGATTTCTTTGGATTTTGAAGTTTTTAGTCATTTAGATACCTTTTGACTTGGGGGAAGTTTATTCATTTAAATATTGGACTTCGGAGTTGTTTTACATTTAAATAGCTTTGACTTGGGGGAGGAGGGAGATTTTTACATTTAAATATCTTTGGACATGGGAGTTTTTTCCCATTTAAATGTCTTTAGACTTTGGAGGAAATGACCACAACCGGCGTAAAGAATTAACAAGGTAGCTGGTTAAGGGAGCGTGGTGGATCAATTTCATGTTTTATTCAAATGTTGCAACTATGCATTCACGACTCAATATTATGTCAGAAGTCTGTTAAAGATTTTATTTAGTTGCAGAAGCATATCCTCTCATTTTCACCATTCAGCAACGGCAGCTGCAACGCTTACAACTTTAGATGCAGCTATGGCAAACGCATAGCATTAGATTCAGACGTTCTACAGCTGAACAGAACTTGATATGCTTAAAAGTTGTTTGAACAAAGTTCCTCCATCCATATACGTGCTAAGAGGGATGCATCAAAAATGTTGCACTGATTCAGTGGCAAAATTATTCCATTTACTTGGCCATATTGGAACATCACTAAACTAGCATTAAAGTGAAGTAACGTCGCCCAGTGATCCTTCCATTTAGCAATAATCTATTTTTAAAATAGGCAATTAAAAAGCAAAAAGCTCAGTGGCTATCTCACTCCACAACTCATGTTCTCTGTTACGATAAAATCGTCTCTGATGTGCCATGGTCAGTTAGTCCTTTTTATGCAAACCTGGAAGCCAACGCTCAGAACACTTCGGCAAATACAACTCTATACAGATCGTCAGTTCACCTTGGGTGACATGAGGACCATCGACTGCATTTTACAGATGGATGAAGGGATCATCCAGGTCATTGGATCCATAATGTAAGTATAAAGTTACCACATGTTCCGATATCGACCGCCAGTTAAAATGCTCTCTGTGTATATGCGGGAAGATAGTCTATTTACAAGCTCGATAGTGGCACCATGATTTTGTCTTCGTGGGATATGCAAAGTAGGGATCCTGATTGCACGAACGGGATGTGTCGCAAGCCAGATATTTTGGAATTAGCACTCCGAATTACTAATCATGCTACACAAGTCTATCCAAGAAAATTTCACCATTTTTTGTTGACCAGTGTAAGTTTTCGTTATTTTTCCCTAAATGGATAACCGACTTTGAATACTATTCGGCCGAATATCGAAGTGATTATTCGGCCAAATATTCTGTATTCGGCCGAATACTTTTAGCGATATTCGGTATTCGGTATTTCGGCTTAAACATATCTAAATGGCTAATATATTATTTTATATATATATATTATTATTATTATTTATATATTATATTATTATATTATTTATATATTTAGTATTTCTTATATATATATGTAAATATATTATATATATATATATACTTATATATATATGTTTTTTATATATTCATATATATATATTTATATATATATATGATATTTTATCTATATTATATTATATATATTATTTTATTATTATACATATAATTATTATATATATTATAGAATTATTATGATAATTATATATATATATATATATATCAAGTTCTCCCAAAAATACTGTTATATCCTGCTCATCTCTCTCGGCTCTCTCTCTCTCTTCTCTCTCTCTCTCTCTCTCTCCTCTCTCTCTCTCTCTCTCCTCTGCTCTTCTCGTTTCTCTTCTCTCTCGCTCTCTCTCCTCTTCTCTCTCTCTCTCTCTCTCTCTCTCTCTTCTTTTTTCTTATTATATATATTATATATATTATATATATTATATTATATATATTATTATATATATATTATATATTATATATATTATAATCTTATTAATATTTATTATAATCAGGCGATATATAGGGTAGGGTAGGATAAGGTAGCTCCTACCAAATTTGAAGTCTTTTGATAAATAAATTAATGTGAAGTTAATCTTAAACTAGTACATTTTGATTTGAAGTGAAAAAAAGAAACTGATTTATAAATAAAAATTTAAGAAAACAAAAAATTAGCAATATCAATTATAATAACTAAAATTAATTGGAAATTTGCCTTTCTACTCTGTTCTTAAGAGTAAATTATATGCTATGGAGTACATAGGATTTCATATCCTTCATATAATAATATATAAGGCCAGGCCAGAACATATTACCTTGTGTTACGGAACGAAAAAACATACGAGGAATCCACAGAGAACGAAACTTTTTCGTTCAGGCGAAAACGTACGAAGAATATTTACGCCTTTGGAATCCTACCTCTCTTCTCTCTCTCTCTCTCTCTCTTATTATATTATACTTTATATATATATATATATAGTTATATATATATATTAATTATATTAATAATATATATTATATAGTATTATATATATTAATATATATATTATATATATTATATATTATATTATATAATATATGAGATATTTATAATATATTATATATATATATTGTTATATATATATATATTATAGTATATATATATATAATTATATATATATTCTATTTCATATATTATTTATTTTTTATATTTATAATAAAATAATAATATATTTATATAATTGTTATATATTATATATATATTTATATATGTATATATATATATATATTATATATATATATATATATATTATATACTATTTAATATAATATATATATATATTATTATATAGTATATATTTATATATATATATTATTATGTATTATATATATACTTATATATATATATTATATATATATTATATAGTATATATATATATATATATATATATATATTTATATATATATCCATACCTATGGCTGGACATTTAGTTAATATATTATATATATTATATATTAATAATATATATATATATATTATATATATTTTATATATATTTATATTATATATATATAATATATATATTATCTATATATATATATATATATTATTATTATAGATATAATATTAAATTATATATATAAATTACATTATATATAAAGATATTATTATATTATATATATATATATAATATTATTTATTATATTATCGGATATTAGTATATATATATACAGTATTTTTATATATATATAATATTATAGATATATATATATATTATTTATTATATTATATATTTATTATGTATTAATTTTATTTATTTGATGATATATGCTAGATTATTATATATCATATATAATATCTTATATTATTATCATATTATGTTATTATTTTATTCCATAATAATAATAATATTCATTATCTTAATTTTCATTACTAATATATATATAATACATTTAAAATTATAGGGCTATAGAATATATATATATATATATACTATTATATAGTAATATTTTTATATATATATATTCTATCATGCTAGAAGTGCTAGAAACGTTATATATAATTAATAACTATATATTATTTATATATTATAATATATTATATTATATATTATAGTATACTATTTATATATATTATATTATATATATATATATCAATATCTATATATATTTATTATATATATATTATATATATATATATATAATCATATACATAATATTACTATATATTATATTATATATATATATATTTATATATATTATTTATATATATTCATATCCAATATATAATATATATTTATATATCTTGTATATATTATTATATTATATATATAATATATATATATATTTATATATATATTATATATTTATATATATATATTATATAATATATTGATAATTTACATTACACATTATCAGGTATAACTTGATCTATTGCCTCCGGGTTAAATCATCAATTATGTATTTATATATATATCATTTATTATATATATATATATTATATTATTATATATATCATTTATATATTAGTATATATTAATATATATAATATATATCATATATATATCTATATTATATACTATATTTATATATATATATTAATATATAATTATCATTATTATCATATATATCATATTTATATATATTTATATATGCGCTTACTATATATATATATATGATTTATAACTATAATATATATAGTATATTATATATTATATTATTATATATATTATATATTATAAATATACTATATGTAATATAAGTATATATTAATACTTATTATTTATATATTTATATAACTTATATATATATATATATTATATATAGCTTATATATACTATAAATATATTACTATTTATATATATATATATATATATTATTATATATATATATTTATATATATTCCGTGATAGACACTCACAAAAGACAATTATTTGATCTTTTTTAATTTAAGAATTTAATAATGATTTTACAATTATTTTAAAATTTTTTCAAAAATGTCTAATTTTATGAAACATCTAAAGACTCACACTGAACTACCACTATTTTAACAAACTATTTTGTCCTAAATTTTAATAAAGTTTTGTTTACGAGCCTGAATGAGGAGAGGCGGTATTTCTCTCGAAAGTCCTTAATATATAGTTTTTGTAATTTATTTTGTTTTATGTTGTTTCGCCGTGGAGGTGGTGAATTTCGCCTCGATATCCGATAACTAGATAGGATACGAACATCAATAATCACAGTTATAATAATAATAGATTTTATCATTTGTGTGTAAAATTAATGTTAATATATAATATATTATTATTAATATATAATATAAATATTAATGTATAATTTATATATACTAATATTATATTATAATAGTACATACTACTGTATTATTGATACTATCTATACTGTTCTTAATATATTGCCTAATTATTATAAAACCTAGTATTATGATATACTATATATACTTATATATATTAATATATACTCATTATTATAAATATAGATACTTATATACTCATATATAATATATATATATATGTATGTCGTTATATATATATATAAAATAGTTATGGATAATATATCATATATATATTATTATATATATATAATTACCTATATTATTATATATTATTATATTATATTTATATATATAATATATATAATTATAATCAATGATGTAAGAATGTATATTATTATATAATACTATATTATATATATAATATTATTATATATATATATATATATTATATATATATATATATATATATATATATAATATTATATATATATATCACTATTATTTTAAACTACGCCTCATATATTCTGGCATTCAGAAACCATATGCGCCTAGAAATGTTTTCTAGAAGTTGCTCATAGGATCAAAAAGTTTCTGGGCCGAAAAAGAAATTTAGCTGGTCCACTCACCGACAGGGCGAAAGCCCTACCTAAGCGCAAGAAATTATAAAATAATAATACTAATATATTATATAATAATATATAAGTATCATAATGATACGTCTGGTGGCACTCATATAATTACCTGTGATCTATCATTATATTATAATAATCAGTAATTATTGAATAATATAGAGTCTTTGCTCGTAATCGATAGCCCTACATTATATATATATATATAGTTATATACTAATATTATATCATATCACTCTTATTATATATATATTTATCAATAAATATAGAGAGATCAATAATACCTATATATTATATATATATATACTAATATATATATATCTAATCTCGATAATTCACTAAATATTACTGACTCTAATAATATCTACGTGATGAAAGTTTTATGTAGTTATATATTTATTTATATATAATATATATTATCACATAATATATAACTATATATAATATATATTATTATATAATATATATAATATATATATATATATTATATAATATATATATAATATATATTATATTAATACTCTCTCATATATATCCTATATATATGAGATTCAATGAGTAGCTCAGTGAACTTAAGCAAGTTCTTTTCTCGTTTAAATTCAAGATAATTTCCTCTAGGAGAGCCAGAAGCGAGAAACCTGAGTAATTGGGATCTCAGTCTGAGCTACTTCAAACGAACAAAAGATTGTACATCAAATAAGAGATTTTTCACTGCAAAACATCTTAATCACGATTGACGGCATATTGAATTACACTATCTCGAGTCACCGCACATAGACACAACTCTCCACTCTACAACCCAGTAGTGCCACACCATCCACCCAAGACTCCAGCGACGAAACAACCCTCTATATAGCGAACCATCAGCAAAGATCTCCGCTCTCTCTCTCTCTCTCCTCCGGTAATGCAAGCAGAAGTCCACTCTCTCAGGACTCGTCGTATGGCTCCCGTGGTCTACAGACTCTCCGCTCGTTCTCTCTCTCCTCTCTCTCTCTCTATCTACGACTCTACCTCCCTCTCTCTGACTCGACTCCTCTCATTCAAGTGGCTCCTCCGCTCTCTCTCATCTCTCCTTGCTATCTCATCTCTCTCCTCTCTCTCTCTTCTTCATGTTTTAGCATTAAGAACGGTCCGCCCATCTGGATTCGAAACCGCGTTCACGAGATGGGCTAGAAAATTAGCTACTCACCAGCACATGAATGCAAAGACTTTGGAACCGAAGAAGCGAAGTTCCTTCGACAGTATAAACCAACGCTTAGAGTTAAGCTTACCATTTGCTCAATACCACTGCTAAATCCACGACATTGGTTGGAAATAATGTAATAGATTTCCCCTTACCAAGTTACCTTTCTCGCACTCGTAGTAAATGAACCACCAATTCATGAGATAGAGCGTTCGAGGTGACAGCGCTGTCTATATATTATATATATATATTATATTATTATATATATATATATATATATATCATATATTATATATATATATTATTATATATATTTATATATTTTATAATAGTCGCCTTTTATAATTATATAACATTCTTTACCAATTCAAATCAATACATACTTAAGATGTTATATTAAATGTGAGATATAAAAACATAGGCATCTAATTTCAAAGATCAACTTTTATTCTTCAACATTACATTAACAAATGTTTCCGATTGTAGCAGTAATCCAAATAACTTGATTCTATAGTATTCAAGTTTTTATTCATATCGTTATTAATCTCTCTCTCTCTCTCTCTCTCTCTCTCTCTCTCTCTCTCTATTATAATATATATATCTAGCATATATATATTTATTTTATTATATATATAGTATATTATAATATATATATATCATATATATATATATATATATTATATATATATATATATAATGATTATTATATATATATTTTTATATATATATATATATATATATATATACTATATATTATTATTATTAATCATATATAATATATATATTAGTTAATCTCATCTATCTATCTATCTATCTATCTATCTATCTATTATTTCTTCTAGTCTCATCTTCTATCTATCTATCTTTCTATTATTTATCTTTCTCGTTTTGGCACAAAGCATATACCGTAGGCACATTCATTTACATAATAATACCACAACATAAAAATAACTTTATTATATAAAATTACAATCCATCTTATTTATTTAATGTATTATTAATTTATCCATTTCTATATTTATAAATAGCTTTTTCAATTATTTTATTTTCTATTTTGTTTTTTCAATCATGATATATATCTATATATATATATTTATATATATTATATATATATATATATATATATAATATATATGCTAAGCGAGAGTGGAATTTCAATCATTGTTTTTGAATAAAAATTTGTGTAAATTCTTCAACCTCTTTGGTTGTAAAATCTCCAACACCGTTCCATAATGGAACAATGATTTGAAGAAGCTGTTTTGTTCCCTCTTGCAGATTGTAGGAAGAAATTCCTTTGTAATTTCACCTCCTCTCCTTCAGTAGGGCAATGCCCGCTTGGTGCGAATTTTTTCATTAAAATGAAAAAAAAGAATTGGGTAGTAGAAACTTTAAAAACTAGGTATTTAAAATTCAACATTTCTGTGTTTTTGTTCATCAAAAAGATCATTAACCTCGCAGGATGCCACTATTGATAGAATTAAAATAGAATTTAAAAACATGGAGGTTGACATCCACAGCAGCTGCTTTGATAAATTGACCAGAAAGAATATTAGATAAGACTACAAGGTAGTTATATGGAAAATACTTATAAAGAGGGGAGGAAATGGGAAAGTAGAGAGAAGAGTAGAGAGAGACGATAGATGAAGAGATGAGAGATAGATGATAGTGAGAGATGAGAGAGAGAGAGAGAATATAATGTCAATTTGAAGCACAAAAAATAAAATAAGTATGTTCAATGAGAAGAGTGAAAAAAAGACTTAAACACTCTTCAAATTGCAGTTATTTCGACTTGTTCGCTTACGCTCTATCGGTATGCGATATGTGTGGGAAACTGCCTAATGAATATAAAGACGATCACTATCAAATCTTCTCTCAACGCCTAACATATATGGGAAAATCCAGTTTTTATAACAGCAGTCGTTATCTTGACCTAATTAGATGTCTGTCGGATATATCTGTTAATATATATTAATTACACTATATTTATACTAGATTAGGATTTTATGATTGATTTATGTATTATTATATAATATTTGTTTTATAATATATATAATATACTTAATATATAATATATTTATAACGTAGATAGGGTATAATAAGAAAAACGTATGATCAATATAACTTATATATGTCCATATGGAAATCTGCGTTATATATAGGTGAAATATTGTTATGTGATAAATAATATAATAGTGATATAATAATTATAATCAATCATAATTATAATGTTAATAAATAAAAATATTTTTATTTTATTTTTATATGCTATATATAAATATTTATGGTATATATATAAAAAATATGAAATATATTTTATATATATAGTGTGGGTTAAAATTTCGAGCCTGAAGGTATATATATTATATATATATATGGGGACAGATAGCGTATAGGAGGAGATATTAACGTATATCAGGAAGTCCTCTACTATCCTACTACTCCGTGATCGTATATCTACCCAGTATATAATAATTTATATAAGTATATAGGCCTGAGAGACCCCGATATCTTACTAGTATCATCTCTCTTTATTATTGCATTTTTTGTCGGGTTTACCCTGGATATTAATAAACTAGGTATATTATTGTATAGTTAAAAAAATATATATATAGTATAATAGTTTGCCATAATATTATCTACTTATTTATTTGTTATATAGATATATAGCATATGTGACTACTCTTGTTTTTACTCTAATATAATGTATATGTAATTTTATCTTATTCTATTCATTTATTAGGAAATATAAATATTAAATTATATATATATAATATTTATATATATTATACATATATCTTATATATATATATATTAATTATATAATGTATATTCAATAGCCAAAAACCTTGTTTGCGATATTAATTTTATATTTAATATATAAAAAAAATAAAAATATTATAAATAAAAATATTAATTTATGTGTAGTTTATTCCCATACAAATTTATCATTGTCTGTAAGTCTATATTGTTATCTGTTTATTTTATATTATGTACTATTATCTTAGTTTCTGAGATATGTATGCGTGATAGTGTAACTTTACTTTTATGATTTCACCATATATACTATATATATAATATTATATTAATTATTTATATATATATATATATATATGTGGTTATATATATATAGTATATATTAAGTAATAATATTATATATATATATATATTATAATATATAATTATATATATATTTATTGTATATACTTATATTATTATTATATATTTATATATTTATATCTCTCTATATCTTATATATATATTATATAGTTATATATATTATATATTATATTAATATTATCTATATTTCATATATGTTTTATTATATAAGAGGAGAGAGAGACTATAGAGGTATTATGAGATATATAGAGATAGAGAGAGATTGATATAGTATACTATGAAGTAATGTAGAGTAGATATAGATGATGAAGAATATATATGGGTTATCTGAGATGAGGAATGTATGAATTTAAATTAAAATAGATTACATAATGATAGATTAGATTATTAGAGGAGTATATAGAGTTGATGGGAATGATATAATATAATAGAATGGAGAGAGATAGTATAGGTAAGAGAGTAAGTATAGATTTAGAGATAGAGTAGATATAAGATTATGAGTAGAGAGTAAGAGAAGAGAGAGAGATTATAACAGTGAGAGATAGAGAGAGTGCGAGGATTGATGATGAGATGTAGAGGTACCTCCTACTCGACGACATAAATTCCAACACTATTTGATATGAGGATGTTGAAAGTACTCTAGAATTACTAGAATGCCTATTTAGGCACATCATATATTTATACTATTACTATCTTTCCTCTCGATATAAGTCAATTTCCTAAACAAGGTCAATATAATATATAATATATTTAGTATATATTATAATATATTATATAATAGTATATATATATATATATATAGGTAAAGCCATAAGCGGCGTGAGAATAGCATCGTAGCGAATATTTTACTTTTTACAGGGATATATTTAATATTGTTTTAAAATTAGTCATATTAAAAAAATTATATTACAAAATGAATAATTTAATTATTTTTTTTAGTTAATTTTAGTTATATTAATATAATATTATAAATATATAATAAATATTCACTTTACTATTTAATATATAAGTTAATATTTACCAGTGCCTTAACTCTTGCTATCTCATGAGGGACACGTATCTATTGGTGGTATATCTGAATTAAATTAATATATATCTGTATATTTCACTACTATAGATAATTGTATATATATTTTATATTATATATATTATATTATTAATTATATATATATATATATATATATATATAATTATATATATATTATATATATATATATATAATATATAGATATATTATATATATTATTAATATTATTTAATATATATTATAATGTGTGTAGTGTGTATTTGGTTATATGATCACATCTCCTTTCTTTTCCTATTCTTGATAATTTTCAATCTATGATATTGTTTTATAATATAACTATTACTATAAATTTGACATTGCCTTTTTGATATAAGTGTCTTTTGGTCATGGTGTGATTGTTTTTTCCAAAAAAACGTGTATCTTAAATTTTATTTTGGGACTTTGTTAGTAGTTTGGTAGCTGGGTTGGGGTCCCGCTATCACTTATTTATGCCTTACATTAATTAAGCTTGTAAATGAACGTCTCTATCGAAATTCTGGTATATATGTGCATACTTGTCACCCTTCCCTCCAGTTACTACTGGAAACTCATATTAAAGTAACATAGATGATGATTTTATTAATATATATATATATATATATTATATGATATATATATATATTATAGTATTTATATATATAATATTTATATATATATATAATATATATATATATATATAGTATATATATACTTAATATATATATTGGAATATATACCAGCAGAATTTGAATAAATTCTATTAAATCTAGATATAGTTTAGAAAAAGATCTATAATATTTTGGGATTGATTTAGATTTGCTTTTTGTGAAAGAAGGCTTCCAGTATCTTAAATTGCATGATCTATAATAGAAAGGATAACTAAATTAATTTTATTAGATAAGGAGAAATATATATTATTAAAGAAATAATGAATATTATATAAGAAAATTAATCTAAAAATTTTTTATTTGGTTTATATAAAAGAAAACAAAAAGACAAAAGCAACAAAGACTGCTACTTACTACTTACTACCGAACAAGCTTCAAGAACGGAAGCTTGATTGACTAATATTCCCTAACCTACTAATAGCGTTCAGATTATCTGCTCAATATATATTATATTAGTGTGTATATTGCTCAGATTTACGGCATAGTGTTTATTCTCTTATTTGCTATGTAGATATCACATAATCCATGTAGATATTGTTCATGTAGAAACTCAGTCTGTTCAAACAATCACTCTTCTCTTAGCTTATTCTATCGCTATTTATATGGAAATATAAGTATATCTAGCTATGTATACATTTAGGGATATTGTTAATATCCGCAACGGCCTTACGGATAGGTCAGGCCTTTCCTCTACGTCTCTCGAGCTGTATATATAGTCTAGGGCTTGTCTATATTATACGGGTGATACTCCTTATTCCTATCACCTATTCCCTTGTCTAGAATCACGTACAAAGATACTTTCCTTATCATGACCAATTATACCTCTAAGATTATTGATGAGCTATTAGTATATGAGGTAATAATAATATATGATGTATATATATATTATATTTAGTAAATTATTATCTATAATATAATAATAATTATATAATATTATATATTATATAATATTATAACAACATATATATTATATATATTATATATTAGTATTATATATATATTATATATATTATTATATATATATATTATATTATAATATATATATATATATATATATATATATTGTTATATATAATTATTTATATTTTATATTAATATTATAATAGTAGTCTCAAAATAGAAATAAGCCGTGCTATCTACTTATTAATCTATTACGATATTAGATATAATACCCATGTAATTAAACCATTTAAATCCTCCTTAAATAACTCTAGTTAAACTAATGTAAATCTAAGAATTATAATATAATGAGAACCCAAGGATATATTATAAAAATGTACTGGATAAGGCCTAATAGCTGATATCTCATGATATCTCACTCTTAACACTCGGTGTATATAATAATAAGTGATCTTTATATTATTTCTATGGACAATGAAAGTTTTAATAGCTAATACATCCTAATTGTATATTAATATAATAAGACACTGGACTCAGTTTTTAGTGATTGTGTACAGTTTATGGTTGTGTTATGTTCCCTCTAGCTAATTTGTAATGAGAATACTCTTGGGTTGTCCTAGATGTGTAGTTGTTCATTTGTCAATTGGTGTATAAAATGAATTTCTTATGATCTATATGTATGTAGATAAGGTAATAATCATTACTCGTATCATATTATTTATATTCTTGAGTGGTATTATAAATTATATAGTCAGACAGGGCTATAATGACAAGCATCACTTGGTTTGTCGGTCAATTGTTATTAGTTCTGTGGAAGAAGCATTTCGGGTGGACGCGCAACTGCAGTAATATTTAGGATGTTGTTTTATGATATTCTGGAACGTCGCTCTTTATATGTATGTTCGAGTATGAGTTTGGTATTAGTGTTTATTTCGTCAATAGATGTGAGTATAAGTGTCTATGGTGAGTACTTATTAGTGGGTAAGTTGTGTTTATAGTATATATTGTATATATTAAGTGATTAATAGGATGGATGTGTTGTGGTTTTAGTATTAGTATTAGGGTTGTATGTTGTTAGTGTGTATATTTGTTGGTTTGTCTGAGGTGATGATGATTTGCTATTATGAGAATATATGGTAAGCGTATCATTGTTATGATACGGGTATACCTTATATATGGCAGAATTTATGATTATTACTATGTTTATATAGCTAGATGAGTGTACATATGGATGGTTGTGATAGGAGGCAGCTGCTTATATATTATTTTGAAGAACTTTTGTTTGAACGGCTCTTATAGTGATTTATTGGTATGATCATGATACTGTGTATATTGTCATATGTGCCCAGTAGTCGTGGTGTAATTGCTAATTGTGATTATTAATATTCGTTAGAGTATAGAGCAATGGTCTATCTCAGTGGTATTGGTTGTATGTAAGTGGTTAGAAGTTATGTTCAAGAGTATATATATATAGGATATGCGAATGTTTCTTACTTTAACATATGGTGGTAATTAATATTGTACGATACTGTATATTAGCTCATTATTTGGGTATAATGTGTAATTGCTATTGGTTTAGTTTACTACGTGTTGAGGTGGAAATGGTGGATAATTACTTAGCTTGTGAGTTTTGGGTTCTCGATTTGCATAAGTCATTAATACGGAGTGTATATAATATGGGGTTGGTAGTGACCTATAGGTATATTAGTATATTGATAAATTTCTTGAATGTGTTATTACATATATTAATAATTATTATATTATATATATTAGTAATTATTATTAATATATATATCTTTATATATAATATATATGTTTTTGTTATTATATATTAAATTATTATTAAAAATTAATAATATCATTTATATATATATTACTATATATATCATTTATAATATTATATATATTAATATGATTATTTATATATATACTCTATATATATATAGTATATCTTCATTACCTCCTAATACTCCAGAATTGTAAAGTGTATTATATATAATATCGTAGCATACACCGAGTACAGAAAGTAGTAAGAAGATATCTATGCTGTGCTAGTTCTATGTAAAATCACCCTGTAGGGTTTCACCAGGGCCGGTATTTACCCATATGGGCACTGGTCTTATGGCCCACGGGCCGAGATACTACTCCCCTATTAGCGCTTTTTAGTGAATGTGCCCGCCGCTTTTTGAGGCGCTCTATGTATACCTATTTTTTTAGGCACGCTTTTTCAAAAATATATTCATAAGTATTTTAATACTGCTCATTTTCTAGGGGTTTATGTTGATACAAGAGATGATCAATAGTATATATAATTATGATATATATTTAATATATATATATATATTATATATATTTAATCTATATATACTCTCTCTCTATATATAATATATTATTATATATATTTATACTTATATATTATACTATATATATTATTTAATATAATATATATATTATATTTATTATATATATATATATATTATATATTATATATGTATATTGTTTTATATATATTATATATATATATATTATAACTATTATATATATTACTATATTATAATATATATATCTTGTATATATACTATATATAAATTATACTATTACTTATATTATTATATGCTTATATTATATATTAATATAAATTATATACTAACGTGTTTTAAACTATATATTATTACTATATTAATCTGACATATATATATACTTATATTATATATTATATATACTAATACTACTTATATCTCTATATAAGGTATTACGATTATGTCTTATATATACTATACTATTAATATATCTATTATTATAATATATATATTACTTTATATACTATATATATATATAGAGTACTTAGTATATTACTTATTTATTTGTTTCTAATATTATATATTTATATATTACTACAATATTATATATAATAATACTACATGTATAAGGGATCGTCATAGTTTGGTATTATAGTGGTTTATTTTATTATTATATATAATATTAATATATACATATTATATATATTGGAGTAGATTAGTAGTGTGGATATAGTATATATTAATAATAATATAATATAATTATGATAAATTCGTCTTTACGTAAACTATCGTTCACGTTGCTTATAGCATACAAAATCTCAAGGCTCTAGATTTATTGACTATAGGGAGGGGAAGTGGATCATTATAGAGTTGTTTATTGTATCAGTTATAATATCATCTATATATATCCGCTTATAACAGGAAGATAGATATGTTTGGATGAGAGGCTTAAAGTTAGTACTATAGACTAGCAGATTATCTTATATAAAATAATTTGTTATTATTTGACTATTGCTGATACGGTATATATATAATGGGAGAAAGCTCGGTAGGCTGGATTAATCAGTAGAGACCGAGTTGTTTTATTGTATACCGGGTTAATAATATCACGATCTAATGTTTACACATATCGGAACATTAAACAAATATATGAATGATACGATCAAACACAAAGATAAACCAAAGAAGTAGTCGATACACTATCTCGTCGTTGTGCAAATAGCTGTATATCTAATCGTTTATTGTGACCTCAAATATTTTGAACTAGCAGTTCATATAAATCTGATAGATAGAACGCTAGCACGTCTATTATAGATCAACAAGCGGTGCGTGATAAAATTACTATATGTATGATTGTATAAATATAATTCAAAATATTTATTATATATAATAGGTATATAAACTATATAGTTATACGATAATATTATTTTATAGACCTATTATATATCAGATCATCATACCAGTTTTATTTATAAAAAGGAGAATATCCTATATACATAGGTGTAGAACTACGCATAATATAAAAGTTATATGATACAGAAGTGTATACCGGGGCGATATTACTACTCGCTACCTTTTTCCCGGGGAAACTGCTTGAAACAGGGGTAGGAACATTGACTGCCTATAGTTTCATAACGCACTAGTCCTTTCTCTCCTACCCCTACATACACCTCGGCAGTGAGGGTCTCCCGGACCTCGCTCCCAATGGTAAAAATCTGACGCACTGCCTAGGTTCATTGGTAACTTGGGGTGGTCCAGAGCGGGGGGTTTAACCTTTCATCATCCCGTCCCTTAATTGTTCAACTGTTCCTCCCTACCAACAGCCGTCCATCTGGCCTATGCATTTTTTCTGGCACTTGGGTTGAAATCGGATGGGCCGATTGGAATCGGGTTGCGCGCCTCCTTGCGTTGCTCTACGACTAACCATATCCCATTCATGTGGATAATGTATCCTCAGCTGTGACTCGTGGGACCTCGCAGCCCTTCGGATTCCGGCCTGTACAAGAGTGGTTGACAGCTGTTATATGCGCGAGAGCGATTTGATTGGTAACAAGATACCAGAGGTATTCATGTCCTTTCTTAAGGACTTAAAGTGCGTTTCGTCTCCCTCGCGTCATCATAAATTCCATAAATGGTGTCGAACATCGTCCCGCTTTTCTCTGGCCTCGTCAGTAAGTTACTAAAGACAGTGCGTATCGGCGTGGAAAGTGTTCTCGTTCTCTCTCACCTTCTATTCACAATGCTCACAAGGGCAGCTAATAATGTTTCATCTCGCGAGACCTAACGTACAACGCATCTTGTTTGCAATGGATAACTATCTACTTGACCCGACGATAAAAGGCCACGCGGAGCTTTTCTTCAAGAGCGAAAGGTGGCGGCGCTAAACTTTCTACTTTTGGTTTTCTCTTATCACGATCACAATATTCTTCTGGGCCCTACTATACAAGATATCTCGAACAACTTCTGCAATCCCTTCGCTCCCTCTTGAGTCAGACCTCTGTATGGTTCGTGCATAAGACTTCTCTGCAACTATACTGAAAGGCTAATCTCTTTTCGAGAGGCCTCCACTCCTATCGCTCATAATTCAGACACCTGGTATTTAATGATCTGCTTTGGCCTTCTTCATATCCCCTCTCCTCTCTCCTACTCTCAAGTGTCCATATCCTTTGCGAGATTACACTATTAACCTCCGGTCGCATTGGTGCTGCCTGTGAAAATCTTTACCTGACGCTATGGGAGGGGTGGCGCCCAGGAACAGCATTTTCCTCCCCGATGTTTTGAAGGAGCGCTCCTAAGAATCCGTTCTCCTCTGTTCAAGGACATTTAATTTTATCCTACTGTTCTCATTATACTGAGTTCCTTACTTCTGGTAGTCGCCATCACAGTGTTGGTACGAAGAGATGCAAATGTAATTATGAGCACATGAATATCCAGCTAAAGAGGACAGCCTAGCTACATGATCCTTTTAACTATCGCCTGATAACTAGCTGTCAAGACTATACACCTATTAATTATTTTTTATCCGCTACAGACACAGCCGATCTCCCAATTGCATTTTATAGTATCATTCTTTCGCCTATATATTTTTTCCCCTAACTTTTTTTTTTTCTCTGAGTTAGAGAGCGCACGTAACGTATTGTTTTTCGAGGAACCGCTACGATGTTACTGTACTGTTCGGAAGAGAGGACAACCCCTTAATTTTATATATTCGTGGCTCTCCATATCTCACACCGATTCATGAGATTTTCCCTTTTTAAAATTAACTGCGAGGGAACTTGCGTAATTTGGTCGCTTGACAAATAGCAACCAACACGCCACTTGACTCCGAGAGGGTAAAGTCGGCACGTCGTCATCTGCCCGCTGCCAACGCTCCCAACACTGTTTGCTAGTCCTCCTTCTTCATGCCAAATAATTACCTATCGGTTTCTTATCTTGTCTTCGCAATAATACGATAGCCCTCCATATCGGCGCTGTTGTATGATACGGGAAACGCCAACTTCTTATTTATTCTCATCAATAGTGGTGCTCTCACAGTTCTGTCTGTACTGTTACTACTATTATAACTAATTTTACTAACCTCTTTTCCCTATAATATGTATTCACTCACGAAGACAACACTCCCTAACACTGTCTCTATATATATGCACCTGTGAAATCATCGAACCTACTTCATTCGCAAACCCAGCTTAGCGTTAGCAACTCATCTTCAATATCATGCCTTACCTTTTATGCACTTCTTACACGACTTAGAAGATCTCGAGTCATAATCTTTCGCGGATTTCCTATCTCCTTTGCAGATCTGAGAGCTGTTATATTTTACAGCTGCACGTTCTGTCTTCATATGCTTTATGATGGAGAATCGAGAATTCTATCTAAAAACCTTGTCAATTTCTATCAAATATTGCGCCCATCCCAAAACACATCCTAGTTAGCGTCCCCTTTTTTAACTCTCTCTCCCACATTCGGGTCCTAATTTCTTGGCGAGAGCGCGCGCGCGCACAACCCAACCGCCTAAATTTTCGACACCAACCCTTTGCGTTCCTCATCGTCTCTATCCTCTTTGTGGACAGGATATAAATATTCAACAACTTTTGGCACTGAAACCCACACGAGCAGTATAAATCAAAAATTAAATGTCACTTAAGTGTATTAACACTCTTGGATCACCTTACTCACATTTAACGGTGGGTAGCTTTTAGTGGGCGCGGCTTTACCCAAAGAAACTGGGATTATAGTTCTGGCGGAATTTTTTCAAATATTTATTCCTCTTCTCTAGTTTTTATTACGTCATTTTATGCTTATGAATTTTATCCCGTAGCTTATATGTCTCTTGTTATGGAATACTGCTCTTATAACTGGGGGGGTATCTCTGGTTTCTATCTCCCCGGCTTCCTTGCGACAGCGGTCGAGACCAAAGGCCACAAACCCATCTTATACACTGTCCTCCGTATTTTCCCAGTTCACTTAGACCCTCTATCCTTTGTCGCGCGCACTGTTGGTGCTCTTTTATCTACTTTTCTATTATGGTAACCGCAGGGCGGCCTAAGTTGTCGACTATCAATTGATCATGCGTCTTCACATCTTTAACGAGCGCCGCGTCCGTCTAGCAACATGCGATGGCTAGCACTATCTAACGACACGAGTATTGTAGTCCTGTATGTTGGGAACTGCGCGATCGCTATCGCAAATGCGGTGCTTCCTTCTTTCCTGCGCACACACCTCCTCTTCTGTTCTGTAGAACTCTCTTCCATCTTCTGATTCATATCGCGATATTTAATCTCGATGGCTTCTTACCTTGAAGTGAGCGTGTGTGGCTATTCCCTCATGCATGCACTTTGGAGAGGTGAAGATCTTTTGAGCCAGAGCGTATAGAAACCACATGCCTTATGAATACTGGCTTAAGGGCTCGCGTATGAGTTGGTGCGGGACACACTTCATAAGTAAGTAATAGGGTATGCTTAATATATAGTATGTATATATATTTATAGATGTAGTGATCCTATCAATAGGTAGTATAGATATGCCTATATATATATATAGAGTATGAGTTATATGAGCTACCTAAAGTGTAGTAGATATTGCCCTATATATAGCCTATATAGAGTTGACTTTACAATTAGAAGTATTGGCCCTAAGTTATTATGAGTGCACTACATATATATAAGATAGCCAAATAAAGGTTTATAGAGATGAGGTGGTCCACTTACAAATTAGTATGTAAGCCTATACTACGACTTACCAATCATAAGTAGCTATACTATATCTCAAAAATTATATATATATGTAATATACACATATAAATATTATATAAATCTCTCACCGGCATCACTTATATTTTTTTTATTCAATGCCTTATATATATATTCATTATAGTATACTACTACCCTGTATAGCCTATCCACTAAGAAATATTATAGGCTCACTACCTTTAATGGTGATTACTAGAGTGAGTTAGGGTTATATATACTACCTATCCTAGGAATTATATTATATTATAAGTATAGTATATAGAGGAATCAGATAGGTATATGGTTATGGTATATATATTACAATAGTACTTTGTATTCCTACTGATTATTGCTATAATAACTCAGAAAGTGAGAATAACCAACTTACTCAAGAACTGTTCCTAATTAGTCAAAGAGAAAATTTTAATTACGATCCTATATCGCTTTAGTAAATTTAAAATAAGTCACATTAAAGGTATTATTTACTAATGTATTAATAACACCTACAGGGGTAATAAGAGTCATCTGTAAGAAACATTTCGGGGGATGGGAGTGAATTTTTCATGACAGCGCATAATATAATATACTATATAAGTGACAGTCACTAACTTATATACAATATTTATATAATACCTATAATATATATTAATTATCAACTATAAAAAAAAAAATGTTCTATATAAATACCATATGGATAATTTGCTGCTGATGCTTATACAACTTATCATACTATATCTATACACTATAATATATATATTATATATAATATATATCAACTATATCGAATATTATTTATTATATATGATATGTAGTTATTATATAACTATATTATAATATGCCTATATAAAAACAAGCTATTATAGAATAGAGTATATACTCATATATATATTTATATATGAGATAATAATAATATCAATAGTTAAATTTATATTCATATATATAATATATATAGCCATAATATCATAAGCTAATATTAGAGATATATGCTATCACTTACTGTAACTATATTATATAATTATATAGTCTCAATCATTAATAGTATACTAATTATATAGTAATTATATAAGTACCTATATATATATATATATTATAATATATTTCATATATATATATATTAATAAAAATTATACTAACTATTTAATATAATTACCTGAAGTATGAGTTATTGACAGAAATATACCAATGCCATAACTATAATTAGATGAACATATCAATATTATAATGTTAATATATTATAATATTAATATTCATTTTATATAATTTATAGTAATAATAGAGATTTATATATCTCAATATTATACTTATATAGTAATGATATATCAACTATACTATTTATATAGATATATGGATATATACATATACTCTTATCTCTCTACTATCAATATCCAATATAAGTACTAGTAAGTTATTATATATAAATATGTATATTAATATTATATAAATGTATATACTTATTTATTTATATTATTATATTACATTAATATAAGATATATATATCACTTTGAGCCTAACGCATTACGTATGTGAACCCCCTATATACTCATATATAATATATTATATATATATATAAACCGCTGACAATAGATGTAAAATGAGCGTACTTGATAAAGATGGCCTTATAATTTCGGAAGAGGGGTGGGCAATGATCTAATATTGCTAAAACCCGACCCTAACACGCCCCCTACCTATTAAAAATCTACTATTATCATCTAAAGTATCATAAAAGTGAGTTATTAGCGTACTACCTATATACGCCGCGCTGAATATAGTATATAATAAATTATTATTAATTATATATATTAAATATACTATATATATATATATAATATATATTAAGTTACTAATATATATATTATAATTATAGATGTAATATATAATATATATATAATATATATCTTATATATTTATATAATATTATTATATACACAATATATAAAATATTACTTTAATAAAACATATTTTATCAAAATAATAACGGTATTATTACAATAATTATAATATTATACTATATAACGATATATATATATATGATAATATATATCTACCTAATATATATATCAATTTTCATATTATATATAATAATTATTCATACATTATTATACAATATTTATATATTTATATTATATAAATATTAATAAATAATACTAATATTATTTTATCTAGCGAACCTAAATACTTAGTAACTATCTATATTTAACATGAGAGACTCACCTATATATATATTAATATTGTATTATATATATAATAATAACAAATCAAAATATTAATATTATATTACAATTATAATATTATATATATTACCTTTATATATAATATAAATTATATATATACTATATATATTATACTATATATCTATAATCTTTAATCTATATAATTATTATATAATAAATTTTATATATATATAATATATTATATATAATAATTATGAGTTATTATATATATGTAATAATATATATATAGTATATATAAAGAAAAAAAGATTCAGTAAGTAGATCTGATATAATATAAAATTATAATATAATAGCATCCCTGAAATTACTCACATAAAATTCATTTGAAAGCTCATATCTGATAATTACCTCCAATAACCTGAAAATCACTTGAAAATCACACGAAAAAAATTCTAGGTATAATACCATTATTATTTAAATATTAATTAACTAGGATTAACATAAGACTTCTATCTTCTATTTTGTTTACTTTTTATTATTATCTAGCGAGATCAAGCGTTACTAAGAGAGAGATCGCAAGTAAGATTGTAAATTAAATATCCTGCACAGTTAAAATGTATGTTCCAGAAAGATATGGTTTCAGTATCAGATCATTTAGACAGATCTGTTGCTATAATATATATATATATTATTGAATACCTTATATATATGATTATTATATATATAAGTATGTATATAATACCATATTTATATATATTATAGTTATATTATATATTATATATTATATAATCACTACTGAAGTTAGTTCAACACACTTAGCTTTATATATAATAACTATTATTATACATGCTTTTATATATATATAACTGCCTATTTAATATTAAAAGGAGACGCGGACTTTTATTACCAAAGAGATCTGTTTAGTAATATTCCTAAAAACAAAAGAAGACCATAAAACAATGTTATTAATTAAAAATTAAAAAGATTTGAGTTCTTTTTAAGAGAGAGAGAAGAGAGAATTGTCTTAAATAATTTTATTTTTACGTTATTTACTTAAATTGTTCTTTGTGCCACATTATTTTTATTATTAAATTCTGTTAGTAAATAAACTCTTACTCTCACTTAGGCAACTGCAACAATTGGTAATCTTCTTAATACCAAAAATATGTAGGTTCTTATGAGCTCACACTAGCGAGTTAGACTTATCTAACCTCATTACTTAGTACTATAACTTATATTATAGTTTTTAATATAACGTATCTATATTCCATCATTTATTCTATTGCAAAAAATGTTTTTTAATACTCATCTAAAAACTTTTTCTTTAAAACACTAGCTTTTAACTATAAAAAAAATATAAATATATAATATTATACTATATATTTAATGTTATTATTAACTTTTATTATATAATATTTATATATATTTATTATTTATTGATTATTATATAATAACTATTATTATATATAATTTTATTTATTATAATATAATTTATATTTTTCATTATATGAGCAATTATATATATTATATTATTAATTATATTTTGAGGTTATTATATATATTATAAATATAATAACTTTATTTTATAATTATATTATTTATATATTATATTTATAGTATATAAATTTTGATATATAAAGTAATAAATAAAAAATCACCAACTCTGATATATTTAATTTTTATATAGGTATTTATTTTTATTAATATAACAAATTTATTAATTTTATTAAATAAATAATATATTAGTATTAATAATGAGATTATATAATTTATATATATTATTATATATATTATAATAATATAAATATAAATACCTCAATATATACACTTATATATAATATAATAATATATATATATATATATTATTATAATACTCATATAATACCTATTAAAGAGAGATAACCATAGTATTAAAAAAGCAGTAATAAAAGATAACAACAAACCTACACAGTTTCATAGGTTTTTAGAGTTGACCTATGAAGTAGTAGAGTTTGATATTCGCAAATTTTGTTTACATCACAATCTTATAATCAATTATAAAAGAATCAATAATCAAGAATCAAGAATCAAGAATCAAGAACCCGCATTCTATACGGCGGCATTATTATAGTATTACTATAAAAATTATATATATAAATATATACCCTCATATTATATATTATGAGTTATTTATATACCTTATATATAATACTATATATATATATAGCTTATTATATATATATATTATTAATATATAACTAATATATTACAAGATTACGCACGGTACTTGCCAAAAAACAATTAATTCTTTTATTTTTGGAATTAAGGATTGGTAGACAAATTTGTGAATTGATTATATTAATAAGCAATCAAAAAGACCTTTAAAGTACCTATGGTTTATGAACTATATATTATATATATTGTATATATATATATATAGTATATA
>JABUQX010057037.1:27500-32500 GCA_015478945.1 Trachelipus rathkii | reverse complement strand
AGGAAAAATTACAATACTCCTATTAGGATAAATGAGTTGGAGGAAGGTGGAGAAGTATTAAAATACCTGAATCTTCTTAAGTGGAATTAAGGTTTGAGCGAAGAGTGAGTGAGTTCAGGCTGTTAGCAGAAAGATTAACGGCAGTTGTACCGTCGGAAGATACTGGAGGAGGGAAAGAGGAAGAAACAAAGTTAAAGTTAAAATTCTTTGCAATATAGCAACAGAAAGAGCGTCAGGAGGAAGAGGAACCAGAAAGATTATTAACTTTTCTACTAAGAAAAAGGTTTTTAGCTCCATAATAGAGAGATAGACCTATTTTGAATATCTTGCAATCCTAATTTGAAAGTGAAAATGCAATTTCTAATTGACCCAATTACATTTTATTTCACTAGTCGTTCGCCAAGTGGTAGGTAGTAACTCACCTCACTTCACCTTGACCCTATCGGGCACGACTCTCTCTGCGCTGCCTGATTTCAAAATCCCTGCCACCTAAGATGCCTATAGGGCAACCAATCAGCGGGTAGCTCGATATAAAATTCAAATGATCAAAGCTTCTCTCTATGTAACCGGATTGATCAGGTTCATAGAGTAAAAGCTTTGTTTATATAATATTCTGTCTACAAACATAATTTTAATCAGGGCTGCGGAGACGGTAAATTTTTTGCCTCTTATATATTACCATATTACCTCTTACTGTCTCTATCCTCAATTTTTATCTAAATGCGGATATTGTTAGTTTTTGCATAACAACATTGTTTGACTTCATGTTGCTAGTCTGGAGTTTTCCGAATTACAGTTATTTTAGCTGGTATATCTGTGCTCGTTATTTATCTCCTTACTCAAATGACTATTTCAAACTCTTCAACTATCTAAGTTCCAAAGCAGATCACATTATCTCGTCTTCTCCTTCCTTTCAAATCACCATACTATGTGATTTTAATGTTTATCACTGCCAATAGCTTTAGTATTATTCTTAAGGTGTTTCTTGGTAACTAGCAAGCAAAGTTTTCCACCAATAGCAAATTTGAGCCATTTATACATTCCGCTACTTGTACTATTCGAATCCCTGATTGTCTTGGAGATGAACCCAATATGTTAATTCTTAACTTTCAACCCTTCGCCTTAAGGCTAATGACTCTAATTTTTTAGGTTCCTCCTACCATCTTTTTTGTATCATTTACTATTTCTTCAGTTTTCTTAGGAATAACCCCAACCATCGATGAGATGTTTTTAGCATTTTTATGCCACAAATTGGTCAAACTTGAGGTCGTGCTTCTTTGATTTTCCTTGGAATAATGACTCCTTCGGCGGGAGGTGCTCTTCAAAGAACGAGAGGCACATACAGAGGTTATTCTCTCAGTCACAGTCTCGTACAATCCATTCTTTCCATTTAACTTAAACTTAGACAGTTTGGTTTAACTCTCCCTGTTTTCTTTTCGATCGGACACCTCTTCTTCCATCTTTTTATAGCAATGCTAAAATTGTCAACCTTAACTTTAGTTTTCCCTATTTCTTTCCTCTTGTCTTCTCCGACGACCCCACAACTTTCTTATCTTATGATAAAGCTTAACTCATGCTCAAACCTTTGCCATTCTAACACCACTTTGATGATTCCGGTGCTATTTCTTCTTCTTCTCCGCCTTATTCCAACTCATATATGCAAAACACCGTAATATCTTCTGAAGACGTGGCTTCTTCTTCGTCTGTGACTTTTGTGTGAGCCGACAAATTTTTGCCATCTCCGACTCCGGCTCCATCATTTTAAAATTATGCGACTCTGGTTTCAGCTTCGGCTCTCAACTCTTTTATTTTATGGTAATTTTTTTTTATCAGGCTCCGGCTTTGATTCCAAAGAAAAAGATTTTTTATTCGCCTCCGGCTCCGGCTCCGGCTCCGGCTCCGGCTCCATCCAAAAAAATTATCAGACTCGGGCTCGAACTCCATTTTGTTCGGACCTCTGCAGATCCCGTCTCGCACCCCTGCTTCTGTGTGACTTCTGCCCTTAAAACTAAGGAAGCACAAGGTACTGACAATTTTTCTCTTGTGGTTCTTGATTCTTGTTCTTCTGAACTTTCACATTACAAATATGAATTATTTCACTAACACCAATTGACTTCCAGTAGAAATGCGAGCTAACTCACCTTGTACTGAAATAGTATGATCCCCCCCTCATCCCTGTAAAAAAAAAAATTACCACATTGCTTTAATCTTTGACTGTTCCATAGTTTCCAACTATGTCCTAAATAAATAGTTTTCACAAATTAAAATATCCTGCAAATTTTATAAATAAATCTCTACGTAAAGCTAAAAATAAATACTTAAAAATTAATGATACCATCACCGAAATCTACTCCAATGTGCTGCCCATACCAAACCTACAAAATAAAGTTATTAAAGATCTAATAACCTAATACTAAAGCAAGTGTTAACTCCAAGGATAAACTACGAAAACAAAACTGCCGGAATATATAAAATCAACTGCCATGATTGTGATAGCAAATATATTGGTGAAACCAACAACTTTCCCATAAGATTCTACCAGCATAAAAATGACCTTCAACAAGATAAACAATCCTCATCCATTGTTAGACATAGACAGGATTTCAACCATCGTATCAATATAAATTCACCAAATATCATTAAAACTATTCAAAACACTGAAATAAGAAAATTAACCGAATCATTTATTATAAAAAACAGTAAAAATTTCAATTTACAACAAGGAGAAACTACAATAGATGAAATAAATAACAAATATCTAAAAGAATCAAAATCACTACTAGAATTACTTAAAAAAGTTTAAGAATAAGGAAGCGCAGTCGGTAACAATGATCTGGAAACAACCAAGTTGCCAGAAAAATAATAGCCAAAATCAATTGAAGTTATTCCAAGAAATCCTCAGTCCTGAAGAAGTAAAGCGAAACGTTTACGAAAGCTAGATGATCCTGTTATTTGAGTAATTTTGCAATGTTTATATAAAGTGTTAATTTAAGATGATTAAGTTATTTTATAATGTTTTGTGTTAATTCAAAGTTTGCAATGATTAATAAAATTCCAACTATTTGCTTCTTTTTAGCTTCTACCTCAAGGGAATTTACTCATCTTTATATATATATATATATATATATATATATATATATATATATATATATATATATATATATATATATATATATATATATATATATATTATATATATATATATATATTATATATATATATATATATATATATATACTGAAAGTCAATGCTGACTCTCAGTCCTATTAAAATCAGGGTAGCGGAGCCGGAGCCGAAACTGCGGAGCGGCAAGGTTTTGGGTGGGTCGGAGCCGAGCGAAGCAAGAAAAAAGGGGCAATCCCGGTTCCAGTAATCACTAAAGAAAAGAAAATTCAAGCAGCGGATTTGACTGCAGGGAAATTTTATAGAGAATTGAAGCATCTAATTAATGCTTTTCGAAATATAAGAAGAGATTTTAGCAAAATGAACATGAAAAAATATCCATTCAAATAAGGGAAAACCACGAAATACCGTTACACACTGCAAAACAAAATATTTCTGCCAGCTATCTGTGTTAGTCCACAGTTTAGAATTTTTTTCAAAACTGAAGATCTGATATTAAAAGTTAGGAATGCTCTTGTGAACTGACTTATGCTTAATGAATTTTAACACTATGAAAGGAATCTGGTCAGAGTCAGGCAGTTCATCAGTTTCAGGAATTCTTTCTTGTAGTATCTGTCAAGACAAAGTGAAGAATCCAAATTTGATAGAAAATGGGACTAATTGGAGTTTGCAGAAAAGCGATTGAAAAAGACAATCAGCCGTTAAAATACCTTCAACCCAAAAATTCTTTAGAAAAATATAAAGTAAAATTCCATAATGCATTAGATCAACCGAAAATCAAATTTAACTCTTGTGAAGTCAATCCCTAATTATTTGTTTTTTATTTTTTAATAAAATTATATTACATATGTTCAGGCAGTTTAAAGTTCAAATAAGAATTATTCTAAAAGTTAGGAAGAAAGTAAATTTATTAACATTTTAAAAAAATTTTTGTTTCTACAAAATCTTCTAAATTTTTAATGATACGTCAAAATAAAGGTGACATTAACAGCCATTCTATTTTATTATACCCATAGGCGTAAGTAGGCAATTTTTCCGGAGGACCATGGCCCCCTTTTATGTGAGAATAATTATAGTATATTATATATATATATATATATATATATAATAATATATTATTATATATATATATTATTATATATATATTATATATAATATTTATATATATATAATATATATATATATATATATATATATATAATATATATATATATATTATATATATATATATAGTATATATATATTTAGCCAATAACCTCTATTCAACATGAATTGGGAGGGGGGGGGTTATTACCTATTGCAGCAGGTTCTTTTGTCAGGGGAAATTATATATAATATAGATATATATATATTTTACATATATATATATAATATATATATATAGTTATATATATATATATATTAATATATATTATAGTTTATATATATATATATATATATATATATATAGATATATATATAATATATAATATATATATATATAATATATATATATATATATATTATATATATATATTAATATATATATATATTATATATATATATATATATATATATAATATATTATTAATATATATATATATAATATATATATATATATACGAAATGATTTGTGTTCTAAACAAATTTTAAAGTGTATAATTAAAGAGGATATATAATATATATATACTATATTAATATATATATATATATATATTATATATATTTTGAATAATTTATATTATAATAATTATAATATTATATTATATATAGTAGTATAATATATTATCAATATATATAATAATATATATATATATATATATATATATATATATTATATATATATATATATATAATATATATATATATATATATATATATATTATAATTATATATAT
>JABUQX010057037.1:10000-12500 GCA_015478945.1 Trachelipus rathkii | reverse complement strand
TTGTACTGTCATTTTGGAATTTACAAGATTAATATCAGCTAGACACGTCTTATAACATATCTAACTATGTAAGTTCTACTAGAGTATTTTGATCTAACGTCGATTTGGTGCATGTGATCCACATAGATTTTCACGGCAGTAGTATGTAATCATGCGACATTACAGCTCTTAGTAAAATATTAGAATACATAAGCAGCATGTGCTGTGCAATCCTTGTTAATAATTACGTAGATCATTAACTTAGATAGTAATTAGTGTGTGAAGATGGTATTAGTCTATTTCGCGGGGCTAATAGTACTGCGATGCGATGTTATCTACATCTAAATACGGAGATATATATATTAATATATATAAAAGCTCTGAATCCTGAGTTTACCCGATAAGCTGACAATTAGCGTTCAGAAGAGATACATATACGCATCATACGCTGAGAAGGTTTGCATCGGCACTATAGGTTTTCGATCTCGTATGAATCACATTGAGCGTAGTCCATTATCAAAGTATTTGATTCCTTAAACTACTAGAGGTATGATTAACTATCTATATCCGCACGTATCACTGAGTATATTCGAGTTGACTGGAGCAGGATATGAAGATACGTAAAATCCATATGAGCGATATCAACTGAGTGAGTACTCAATACGTTATCAAGGTTGATTGCGAATACCATACGTAAACATGTATGAAGCCTAACGTCTTAGATGCAGCTATTATTCAAAGGACGCGACTGTCTTGCTGCTCTTCTGGATATAGGCAGAGAGTAGAGATCTATAACTATCGAAGAGCGGTTATCCGTATTACCACTGAGATGGGTTCATGATAACTGCTGGCGAGAGTCACAATATGGGAACTAAATATCGAAGCGTAAGTCAGTCGTATCTATTGGAGCACACACATTAGAGAGTAAAAGCGTAGTGTAGTCTAAGTATATATATATATTATATATATATATATATAATATATTATATATATATTATATATAATCGAAAAACAATAATAACAATTGTGTTTATTAAATACAAATATAGAAAAATACAAATATATATAAATATATATATTTTATTATATATTGATAATATATATATATATATATATATATATATATATGTATATATATATATATATATATATATATATATATATAGACGAAAAAATGAGCAAAGACATTAAGATAGTTTTAAGAAAAGTTTATTTAAAGAAAAATGTAGATAAATATGTATTAAATATAAAAATTGTCTTTTCAATTAATAAAAATTTGATTAAAATTAATAATTAATAAATTAAAGTACATTGTTTATTCTAATTCGTTTGGTCAGCGTTCTGATTAGAACTCTAAGTGAATTCAGGGTAAATTTGACGTTAGTAGTAGTTTTGACCGTAGAAGGGAAGGGTGTGTTTTTAATTCTTTTAAAAGAAAATGTTATGATACAATCTGTATGAAATATGTATTAATGATTATGAGCAAACAATGTAGTTCCATATTAATCATTCTTTTATAGGAAGTTACATAAAAAGACATGATATCAAAAATCGCCGAACGCTACTCGTGCATACCCTGCAGTGTCACGTGTTAGCTAAAACTCCAATAGAAGGAGCGCTAGAGTTACCACAAGTTGTTTTTTTTATCATGTTAATTTTTATGTTAATTTTTTTAAGGGGCTCGAGCAGAGACCCTGACTCTTTCCATCTTTGCAATTTAATCTTGGGTATTCCTTTAGTTAAAAAAAAAAAAACTGTTATTGGCAACTTTAACGCACTATTGCCTTGAAATAATCGAAAAAAATCGATTACATCGTTCGTTCGATATATATCAGTTAACTTCCTTTTAAAGGACAAGTACCTAATTTTTTTAGAAAAATTTGTGATAGAATTATTAAATTCGAGAAAAAATGACCTGCCTGACTACCTAACCAACTTAATCTCTAATTCCTTTTAACCTACCTAGCTATACCACACTCTGCATATACTCTTAACACCTGATAATTAAATATCTCGATTTACTATCAAATTAATATATATTTCATTAAAGGAATTCACAACAAAGCAATTATAAAGTAGATTATATATAAATATATATTCCTATAGATTTATATAGATTTATACACATATATTAAAGAAAAATATATAAATATATTAATATAAAGTAATGTTTTTAATTTTGTTGCAATGTGTGTGTGATAGTTTGCACAGTCATAGTTATAAAGTGCTTAGTAAATTTCAATTCGTAGCTATGCTCGAATTCACCATTTATATATATATATATAATAATATATATATATATATATATATATATATATATATATATATATATATATATATATAATATATATATATATATATATATATATATATATATATATATAATATATATATATATATATATATATATATATATATATAAGGGGGAAAAAGAAGTTACACCCGAAAGGAGTCGATTGCTCTAGTTTTCATAGAAAATTAAATTTGTTTGGAAAGAGATAGACTCAGTTACCATTCCACA
>JABUQX010057036.1:0-31647 GCA_015478945.1 Trachelipus rathkii | reverse complement strand
TTAATTTGTGAAAGAAATTGATCTATTGAAAAAGAATTGGAGAGAAATGAAAACTCGTTATAGTCTGTAATGGTTTTAGAAATTTTATTTTTCCTGGCATTTAATTTATCATCCGCTTTAATAACTACTGTCGATAATACGTAAAGAACTGGACTAATATATTTTGCACTAAATAACTTTTCTTCCCACAATTTGCAGCCTTCACATAAATATCACTCACTTATGTCATAGGAATAGCTCTACTAATCCTAACTGTTGAGTTCAATAAGTTAGAGTTGAGGAGTATAGGAATCAGTGTGTGCAGAATACAATTAAGATTTTCATATGAATGTGAATTCTGGTGCCAACTTTGGCATGTTGTAATAAGTATCAAAAGATCATTAGGATATTCCGAAATGGCGATTTTTACCAAATTTCGAGACATGCTTAGTACAACTGATGGGATAAAGAGTTTAAGTCCAAAACATATTATATATCTGTCATCTGTGTCTGTTATCAAAAATTTTAATATAAAAAGATTTTATTTCAGATCAGTATGCTTCAAAGATAAACCCATTAGGGTTAGTGGTGCAGAAAAAACCTGTTTGGTGGAATAGAGAGATAGAGAGATAAAATTATTGAAAAGCATAGATGTTTTAATAATATTCAAGTTGGGTAGTAATAGGGGAAGATGATTTAGGAAAATTATAGGGAAAAATAGAAACGAACTTAACAGTCAATAAGAAAGCAAAGAGAGAGCAGATAAATAATTTAGCAAGGAATAGTAATAGGAACCTGAAGAAGTTTTTAGCTTTTATAAATTTAAAAGTAAGAATAGGACAATTTACGGTTTGGTCCAATTAAAATGATGAAAATTTAGTGAGTTTAGATAAGGAGTTGTCTAAAGCTCCTCAAATGCTTTAAATTTTGCTTCAGTTGTTTACTTGACGAAAGATTTATGATAATTTATTTGTGAGGACTAATTAGTTTCTTGTATGCATGTAGCAAATAGACTTACAATTGAATTATTATTTGAATTTGATTTGTATAAAGAATTTAATATGTTCTATTAGATTATTATATTGATTACCTCAAGTAAAGCTTGCTAGGGCCCTGATGGGTATATTATGGTTTAAGAATTTCTGAAAAGATCTGGTATATGTACAGCATGCTAATGGCACTGTATTTGTTATTTTTATAAGCGATCTATAACATTTGTGAGGTATGTACTCAGTGATGACTGGATAACAGCATGTGTTGTGCCTATTTATAAAGAAAGGTAGTAAGGAAGATTTGGGAAATTATAATCCAGTTAGCTTTACATCTCTGGTGGTAAAGGTCTTGGAAAAGTTACTGAAAGGTTCATATAGAGAAATAAGATAAAATACAGTATTGTATGACTCCCAGCACTCGGTTTCAGAAAGGGTAGTCATGTCAGTCAAACTTCTTAGAATTTATGGAATACATTACTGACTGCTCTGACGTGGAAATCCAGTTGATATTGTATATTTAGACTTTAGCAAAAGCTTTTGATAAGGTTCCCACATAAGGCTGATGAAGAAGTTATTGTCATGTGGTATAGGTGAGTGGTACATGGTTGGATTAAGGAGTGGTTGTGAAATAGAACAGTGTGTTACTCTGAACTAATAATGGCAATTAAACCATCATGGGAAATTAGTGTAAGAGTGGTTATGCTTCCCACGGTTTCAGTGCTGGGGCAACTCTTGTTCCTCATATAGGTATATAAATGATTTAGACCAGGGACTTAAATTGCAAGGTTTCTAAGTTGCCAGAGATACCAAACAGTGGCACCATCAGTTAGGAAGGTGATAGGATTGTATTAAAGATATTCAAAAATGATCTTGATAAACTTCATTTTAATAGTTAAAATTCTAAGTGGTAAACTTAAAGTAAAAAGTGTTCAAGGGTTTCACCTAGGATTACTCAAATAAAAGTTTTAAACACGATATGAAGGGGATTGGCTTGAGTCTGGGTGACCAAGAAAAAGATTAAGGTGTGATTATAAGCAGAATATATTTTGAAAGTAGCTAATCAGTGTTTGGAAGCTAGAAATTAAGCTAATTTTTGTGGATAATTAAATCGCAATGTTGTTTCAGATCAAGGAAATGATAAGTAAGCTGTATATTAGCTATGTTAGGCCAGTATATAGAGTATTGTGTCATCCAACATGCGGCCCCTTATTTAAGAAAGGACTTAGATTTACTTTAGAGCGAGTGCAACAGGATGATTTTCTGGGTTGAGAGGTAAGAGCTATGAGGAGAGGCTGAAGGAGTTAGGAATAGTTTTCTGTAGAAATCGATTTTCTCAGAGTGATGATATCAAGGTCTACAAAATTTATACATCTATTGATAATACAGATGCCAATATAATTTTTCTAAATGATTATCAACTTTTCGATGTTGGACCAGGGGTGTTTTTTTCATAATAAGAAATTAAGAAGATAAATAGACATGCCATTCTATTTCATATATAAGGGAATAGATGCTAATGTATCAGTGTGTTGTTAATATTTTGGATATATTGGTTGTTTTCATTGCCTACAGGAGGTTGGGTTGAAGTGTGACTCAATTTGCAAACATTTATAAGAAAGTGAAGTTGGTATGATGTGATATATGGAATTAGGTTTTGTTGGTATTCAATTATTATATATTTAGTGACAGAAAGCCAAATTAGCGATTTATGGTTTTTAAAGGTTATTAGAGTAATAATGTTAGACTGCATGCATGGACCATACCTTAGTTTATTATGCTATGTAGTGTATGGTTGGAGTATTCATATATATATATATCATTAGTTTGATCTATGCCAAATGTGCTAAGCATGTATATAAAGTTTTTAAACCAAAAAATATCATTTCAGTTCTTGACTTTAGCCAAATTGGTGGATTTGTAGTTACAGTTATTTGACCAGCCCTAGGGTGCTTTGTGGATATTGCTCACGAGCATGTTTTGGTTAAGTTTGTGGTTGACATGGGACAGTAGTTGACAGGCACCATGTTGTGCTGTCTTACTGTTCTCTATATTCTTTAAATTTGTCTTTTTAATTGTCTTGTGATTTCGTCTTTGAAATGCTTGAAGGCTCGCCCACAACACTCCTTTAGCAATTAATATTCCTTGGATTCATTATGAGTGTTAATCGCTCTACTTTGTCCAGTAATTCTTACATTGTTCAAGGATGAACTGAGTGGGATTTTCTTCTGATGTATTGATATGGTACAAAAAACCCAAATTTGTAAATTGATTCTCTGCATCTGAATTTGTTAATCGCTCATTAACTAAGGCTTGATTTTTCAGTGTCCAGGAATTACGAAGTAAAAGCGTTATTCTTAATCTTCTTCTTTGAGCATCTTGTATTGGTTCATCTTTTCCTTCTATATGGTAAACTGCTTTAGTCTTTTTTTTTAATCGCTTGGTTGTTGACTCTTGGTTCAAAAGTGGCTGGCATATCCTGGCTCTTATTGCGATTTCTCCATGAGCATCGATCCAACATCTCTCAAAACCTTCATGGCTTCTTAGGTTGTTTTTAAGGAATTCTTTTGTTTTGCAATCTCTTGTTTATTGTTGAAGCCACTCAAGTATATAATGACTTTTTTTGTTTTTGGCATTTTTGTTCTTATAAGCTCTATTTGATAATAGATAAACCTTTACGCATTTTTAAGAATAGGTAATTTTCGTGCCAAAATTATGAACTGTTATAATGGATAAATTCTTAATATTACTGAGGCCTATAAACTTGTTTACAAATATTACATAAAATCAGCTGTGTTGTGCAAATGAGTGAAACACTTATAATGGGACTCTTCAAGGATTTTGGTGAGGACCTTTGAGGTATTTTTTTATAAAAAGAAGAAAGAATAAGGAAGAAGGTGTGTGCCGAGCTTCATTTCAAAGAGGTTTGGTATATGATACGATAATAGAGAAAAGAGGAGGAAAGGGTATTAATAAAGAATGGGAAACATTAAAATCTGATGGTGTATTGACTTTCAGCCTCTTTTATGTGTATAATATAGTATGTAACTAATAAGTATATATAATTATATATAGTTAGAATGGTATATATATATATATGAGATTTTAATATATATATATTAATCCATATATTTGTATAGTAATATAATATACAAATATATATTAATTAATTATACCTATATATATATATATTTTAAATCACTATGATATTTTATAGTTTGGTTCTTTACAAAAAAAAAATAAAAAAAAAGGTATGAAAATGCATTAAAGAAAATTGTACAGAGCTTATTCAATCAAAAAAATTTTTGCAAATAGCTGAAATTAAAACAATATACTACTTTAAATAACAGATGCAAGTAATAAAAACAAAATATCCCCATAAATATACACACTATTTAATTAACTATATTTAAACTTTCATAAACATTTTCATTTATTGCAGTATTAAAAAAAATCATATGTAACAGTCACTTATAGAAATTTGAATACTAAAAATAGTGAAAATATTTTGACACCAATCTCATTACTTTTTAAAGTCATTAATTAAAAAATAAAAAAATTGATTCGATAATTAATTAATAAAATAATCTACATTAAAAACAGTAAATAATATCTACGGACTGCTTTCGCCTATCATTATTTCACTTTTGTTTATAATTTAGGTATATGTTGCCCAAAATAAAAATATCTAGAAATAAATATATATATCGATATTCTCGATATAATTGATCATTTTTGATAATATCGATTATTTTGACGGCGTATATTTTTCATTTGATGCGAATTATATTGATAATTCAGTTATATTTTCTATAATATCGAAAGCCTCGGTAATCTTTTTTAGCAAAAACATTTTTAAAGGCCGGTAAAAAAATAAATCTTATCCCCCTCTCCCGACACCCTAAAGTGATGAAACTCTCTTTTTCCCCCATATTCTTTCTTCGTTCGATTCTCCCACATGTTCGTGTATAAAATCATAAAACTCCGAATAACATTGGGGAATTTTTTAGATTTTTCGTCTCTTATATAACGTGAACCAAAAAGAATAGGGAAGAGGGATGGGGGGGATTGACATGGCACATGCCACATAATTCAAATTGTCTTCTGAGTATATCACTAATTCACTGATAAGTTTATTCATAAGTGATCATATAGTGGATAGGGATTTGATCGTGTATGTGCTATAAATTCTGCCAAGTATTGTTGCGTTTCTTTAATAGGTTCTGAAATGCCCAAAAAAATTTATAAAAGAATTTGTTTTTCTCATTTTGTAGTTTCAGATGCATGAAGATTTAGGGGTCATGAAATTTATCTAACATGTCATTGAAAAGTAGAAATGGGGATTATTTAAAAAATAAAAAATAATCTTAATGCCGAGGCAGTTGTAAATTCTCATATGTGTGCAGAAATGTCGATGAATAATCCAGATTTAGGCTAAATCAACTTACAATTTACACTGAAACCCACATAAAAACCAAACATTATGGGCTTTTAAATGCTTACAAAAAAGACCCAAAAAGACGTCCCAGAACAAGAAAAAACGACTACATCAACATATCAACGGGAAAAGGGACATATGATTCCCAAAATAGGGTATTTTTTAACATTTTTGTTTAATGGCAAGTTTTTTTCTTTTTTTTACAAAAAAGTAGGCCTATTTGAAAAATGTGACAATGAGCTAAATAAATTTGATACCGTAACAGTTACAGCTGATGCTCCGGTGGGTTTTAATTTGTACCGTTACTACCGCCCTCATATTGTGGCACAATGTAGCGGCTTTTACCCTTTGAGTTTTGGAAATATATAAATTAATAGATTAAATAAATATATAGATATAAATAATTAATATTATAATGTCGTATATTGTTTTTCTATAATAATATATAATCTTATAGAGGGTATTATATAGTTCTTACTTTGAGGTATATAGTAACTTGCTATAAATTAGTATAAATATAAGTTTTTTTGTCTCAATAGATAGATATAGTATGTTATATTATAGGTACTATATGTATACCAAATCTTATAAGTGAATTTTTTATTTTGATTCTTATTTAATATATAAATAAAGATTATGTTCTTATACATTAATCAACTATATGAACAAATCCTTGTGACAGTTAACGGGACCACTCGCGCCTACATGGGGAGTTCGGGAGATAGTTTCTAGTTGATATATTCTGTTGCGCCCTTTTCATAAAAGTCATTTTTAAATTATATATATCTATATATTAATAATAAACGTAGTTATATATTGTATCTATTATTGGGAACAAATTCAAACCATTTTACCAATAAAGTACTCTTATATATATATATAGTAGTATACATTATATATAATTTTATTGTTATTATATATAAATTACTAATTCTATTAATATATTGATATCTACTCACTAGCTATATATATACACCTATATATATATATAATAATATAAGCTCATATAACACTATACTGCATTTACAGCTACTATAACTATATATATATATATTATATATACTTACCACTTTATAATATTTTATATTATAGTTATATATAGTATATATATCATACCCTATAATTGTGTATAGTATTTATCCATATTGATTTAGTCCAATATATATACTATTTAATTCAAAAATTAGTACTAATAAAATTGAAGATTCTGAGACATAATTATATATATATTATAAAGTTTTTATAAAGTACTATACCCTCCCTACACACTTATTATTTACTAAAGCATATAGGTTATTATATTATCCCAATTATTATTAGTAAGGATATACCATATGTCATAATTGGAAATATACCGAACTAATATATATTAGCCTCATAATTTTAGGTTGGCATTCAGAACCGTGAATTACCCCTGTTAAAAAAATAACTCATTGTTTAAGAATGCAAATAAATCTGTAACATTATTTCAGCCGTTGTAATATAATAAACTTAAAATAACAAACTAAACAATGAGCGTTAAACATCCCTATATAACAAATTTTCGCTAATTTATTTTATTTCTCTGCGCTTTCGAGTGTTAATTTACTATATTTTTAGAAGTACTCTCGTAACTGAAAATGTTGCCCCTGCATGCGCAAAAATTGTATCGGAATTTTGTATCTATCGTTGGTTTTTTAAGCTAACAATGTAGCAGGTCGCCTAAATCTGAGGATATATATTTAATAAACTGTCATAAAGCGTATAGTACCTCAATATATATAATTATTGTTATTATATATAAAAATATATGATATTATATAATTATAGTATATATATATACCTATATATATATATAATATATATATTATAGGCTATATATATATTAGGACCTAATTGAGTGTCCAATATTATTTCATTAGATATATTATTTTCTTACATTGACTTACACCTATGGTCAATTTATTATAAGATCAAAAGGTAAAGTGTTAGTTCATATTGTATACTTGGATTATAATACCATCGAATATATAATCGGATTGATAAAGATGATTCGAGTATTATGTCTTGTATATCGGAGGTGTGCGATACTTTTCTTGCTGGATAAGTATCGATAGGCGATATTGAGTATTTTTTTAAATATATCTGATAATTATCGATTTGTTATCGATAATCTTTTTTGGAAATATCGGGCAATTTCCTTATGAATTGATTTATCATTTTTCGTAAGATATAGAATGTTTTTTGCTCGGTAAGATATGAGCTGCGTTTCCAGAAGCACGACTGCAGAATCAACACCGTTTCAGTTTGCTATAAAGAACTCGTGAACCTCAAGACCAACTCGATTAGGCGATATTGCATACCGAGTTAAATTAGATCTCTTAACCAATGCTCAGAGTAACAGGAAGATTTGAGTTTCCCAGGAGACGCGGGGCACGTAAAAGTCCCAGCCGAATGCGCCCGTCGGATCAGCTGGACATTTAAACAATGCAAGAATTCCATCTGCTTTCTCGGATTCCTCACAGTTTTTTTTAGTGGAGTTTTTTTACTCATTAAAAACAAACCACTGATATCACTAATCCCGCATTACTTATTATATGACAATTGGAAAAAATTATCTACAGGGGTAAAGAATCCCGCCCAGAGATTAGAAAGGAGGAGAAGGTATCGTAGCCATTTGTTAAAGAAATACTTGACGCCTTATTTGCGGTAATTTTCTTTATAGAATATAACAATTCAGTTCTCCATTTCGATGCAGTAATCATCATAAAATAGCTACGGATCCCTCCTGCCTCTCTCACTTATTCCCCTTCTTCTCTCTCTTCTCTCTCTCTCTCCTCTCTTCTCTCTGTGGCTCCAATTTCTCTTGCAATTCTCTGTCCTCTCTCTCTCTCTCTCTCTCTCTCAATCTGGCGTCTCTCTCTCTCTGCTCTCGTCTGCATCTCTCTACTCTCTCCAAATCATCTCTCTCTCACGTGGTGTTACCAGGTTGGAGTATTATATATTATATATATATATATATATATATATATATATATTATATATATATATATATATATAATATATATATATAATATATATATATATATATAATATATATATATATTTAATATATATATATAATAGTATTTATATAGGCCCTTGTATGTTTTAAGACTCCGTCAGCTTTTTTTTTTTTTTTTTTTTTTTTTTTTTTTTTTTTTTTTTTTTTTTTTTTATATTTAAAAATTGCTAGTAATATGATACTAACAATTGAAAATTATCAAAAAGTTTTAAAAGATTCCTTGCTTGCACTCATAAGTTCGAATATTTGAATAATTTTTAAATAATACTCCCACATGTCAATATATTAATATAAAGATATAAAAAAACCAACTCATAATATGAGAAGATGTTACTCAATAAAAGTAATACGATCCCACACTTACAAAAAAATGCCCAATTACAAATTTAAGATCAGAGATTAATCGGTTTATAGTGTAAAAAAAAAAATTAATAATAAAAAAAAATATGAATATATATTTTTCATAAATGATAAATTATCTCGCCCAAGTTTAGACACTTACAGAAAATAAATCCTAAAACTAAATTATTCGATTCCATCAAATTTAATTACTTAATTTAGCAGACCCCAATAGTTAAAATCCTAAAATAAAATCAAATATCTATTAGTTTCACTTTAGCGGGGGACGTGGGGGTGATACAGAGGGGGGGACGTTTTCTTCCCATGTAGTTAATGAGAATCTTATTAACCCCATAGGGAACTGCGGAGGAAACCCCCGCGAATGATCAAATACCAAAGATAGGTAGCGTGGATTTATTGGAAAGTTTCCTCAGTGTAACCATATCCCAAGTATTGGGGGGGGGAAGGTAGTCGCGGAAGCCTCTCCCGATTTACGTTCCCCGAGCAACGGTCGAGAGACCCGACTCCTGCCAGTTTTGCGGTTTAAATTCCTATAAGCAACTATTACCTGAAATATTACAGAAAAACAAGAAATTAAAAATGAATTGTCGGATTCTTCTTAGAAAATATGTTATAAACTGCGTCCTAAGTATATATTTCTTGAAGATAGTCATAATGTCCTCGTCACCCTCCTTACATTAATGGATTTCGTTTAGAATAGGAACATATACTAGAAGATAAATTGTTTAACAAAAGATAGATAGTAGTCAAAACTCGATTGGAGTCGCTTAAACATGCTCAAGAGTCATATTAGGTTCTTTTATACTCATTGAATTAATATGATTATGCCAGGAAGTATAATCTTCGAATATGAAGGATAATATATATTACACTATTATATATATATCCTGAAGATGATATTTTTCCCCAAACTAACTTGGGGTAAAGAATAGGGAACTTATATATATATACTACTTAATGCATAAAATTTAATTATAAAAAATTATTTTTAAATCATTCAAAAAGCAATAAAGAGTATAATCTTTTTATTATAAAGAAAAATCATTAATGTATAATATATGTATTGTCTGTATTTTAGAAATATATACTATATATTTTATTATAATATATACAATTAATAACATAACCTCATATATATATGGAGGCATAGAAATCTTCCTTTGTGGCCAGATAGACTGGCATATCAATCAAAACTTACAATAGCTTACAGCGAATTAAAGGTAGAAACTCATTGCTGGAATGCCTGGAATTCTCAATTTTAGTGCGGAAAATAGTAAAAAAAAAAAAAAATAAAATAAAAAAAAAAAAAGAAGAATAACTTCTCACAAACTACAATATGTTCTTACGTGGAAGAATGGAATATACATTTATCTCTGGAATCCTAAGAGGAATTTTAGATAGGAAAATGTAAAAAAAACCATCATAAAAAATAAAAATTATTGGTAATAATTTATAGTAATATGATATAGAGAGGCCTATTTTAGGTACTATTCTCTTTATTTGTCGTTACTCACGTTGGAGACCCTAATAGAAACTGTCTATTTACTCAAATTTTGCTTTTTATTACTAATATAGAAATATCACGCGAAGGTCTCGTGTCAATCCTTTTTTTTTTACGTGGCAACAGAAATGGGCTCTCAGGAGTCGGGGCCTCTCTCGTGGCGCTTTTCCCGTGGGATCAACTTACTGTGCGGGTAGGACTAATTCTCTACCTCTCTCATCCGGGGAGGGTCTCCGGAACCCCCTCGCTTTTTGTATTTGGTTGTCGCGGGGCGTTGCGTCCGCCCCTCCCCTACTGGTGGGTATTTACGAATATCCATCGTCTCTCGCCGTTCCCCTGTAGGTTCTCCCTCACATCAGGGCCTCGAGCCCCCTTACATTGCCGTGTAATATTACTTTTTACATAATAATATATATATAATTTATTTATAATGTTATGATTAATTATGTATTATTTTTATAAAAATCATACAAATTATATAAAAATTATAGTATATTAAATATATATTATATATATTACTAATTTTATATAATAATTTTATATAGTTATTATAATTATTTTTATCTTTTAGTATTTTTCCCCCTTATAAAATATACATATTCAGTAATATCTGACAGTAATATATCGTAGTATATTGATGTAGATGAGACTGAAGACATTGTTTTGTTGTGTAGAGTTGAGATGGGTATATTATATTAGTATATATAGGTGGATGGGCATATTGTTTTTGTGTGTAGAGGTCCAATGGGCATAATGTCTTGGCATATAGAGATGAATGGTCAAAGGGGATTGAACACCGTATGTTGTGAAATGAATGACAATATGCCAGTGCTTTATTGACTGAGCCACTTGCCCTCAATCCAAGAAAAGTTGAGTTCATGGGAACAGTTTTAAAGCAATCGAGTTCCTTTTACAGCGACATCACAGGTGTCTCAGCGCCTGTTTTCCATCCCTCGGTTCTTAATATATAGTGTAAGGTGTGTAGATATTGCATATCGCAAGTTTTATTTTTAGATCTAAGAATAAAGAATATAAGTGGAAGGTAAAGGAATCTACTGGCCTTTCTCCGGGGATTGAAACACGCATATTATTAATGTACGTAAGAACTGAGGGGATGGGAAGCAGGGCTGGAGCACCTTTGCTGATTGTAGCTTCGAAGAGACGCTCGATTTTCTTGTAAAATGCTCGTTGAACTCTGAACTTTTTTGGGTGAGGCTGGCTTATGTCGTAGAGGCGATCGAGCAATATATTCGTCCTCATTTCCGCACATGCGTGTTTCAGTTCCCCGGGAGAAGTTGCAGTAATTCTTTGACTTCGTCTCACCTTTCGTACATAATCCATTAGATGCTAGATAATAAATTGCGTTTTCGGCAATATTTAATGCATGATATATATATATGTATATTGTATTATATATTGATATGGCATATTCCTTATTCGCAACTATAATGTGTTTTATGTATGTATAGTATATAGTATATTATATAGTATATAGTATAGTGTACAGTATTGGTATAGATATAGTATATATTATATATTATATATATATTATAGTATATAGTATAGTATATAATAGTATATATATAGTATATAGTTATATATATATTATATATCTGATATAGTATATATTATTTTAATAGTATATAGGTATATATATATATATATATATATAGTATATATATATAGGGTAGTTTAAATTATATGATTATATATGATAATATTTGTATATATTATATGTAGTATATATATTTATATAGTATATATATATAGTATTATTTTTATATATATATTATATAGTATAAGTATATATATATTATAGGTATTAAATATAAGTTAATATATACGTATTATATATAGTATAGTAGGTATAGTGTGAGTATATATATATATATTGTATAGGTATTAAGTATTTATATATATAGTAATATATTATTGATGTAGCTAATTATAGTATTATGTAGTATTTTAGGTATGATGTGAGTGCGTACCTTGAAAGTATTATAGCTTGGGTAGTGATAGATTGATTTTATATATATTATTATGTGTGTATATAGGTGTTATTATATAGGTATGGTTATGTATAGTATAGTAGTAGTTATGAGAGTATATAGGTAGGTAGTGATGTATATTATGTTTTATATAGTATATATGTATTTATGGATAGTATATATATATATATAGTAAGTAGTAAGGAATATTAGTCTGAGGTATATATTTATATATATATATAGTTTATATATTATGATATATATGATAGTAGATATTATATAGTAATGTAGTATATATGCGAGAGGAGAGGAGAGAGAGAGGAGAGAGAGAGAGCGAGAGAGAGAGAGGATGAGAGAGAGAGAGAGAGAGAGAGAGAGAGATGAGAGAGAGAGAGAGAGAAGGAGAAGGAATCAAAGATTATTTTTTTAAATTTCTTCGATGTTTTTCGCGCTGAGTCGAAAAGTTTCGTTTCTCGTCAACTTCTCGTATTTTTCGTTCGACGCGCAAGGTAATAATGTCGTGACGCTGGCCCTATATTTACTGATATTGAAATATGCATAGACTACGGTACGTCATAGCAGAGAATTTAGCTCTTAAGAACCAGAGAAGGGAGAGGATTTCAAATGAATTTAGTTATTTAACAATTGCCTGATTGTGCGGTATGGTAGTTGTTTTTCCTTGTAAATTTAGTTTTATAAATGCAGTCTCTTTTTTCACTTTCAAATAAAGATGTAATATTTTAGTAGTTAACTCTACCATTTAATTTATTTTCTCAAAGAACTGCAAAATATTGGGTAGGAGCTACTCACCCTGCCTACCCCATTCAAGCAACTTGATGGATATATATATATATTATTATATTAGTATAGTAGTATTAGTATATATAATTATATATATATATAATTATATAATTATATATATATATATATATATATGTATATATATGTAAATTTTTGATAAAATACATTTTTAATATTTTCCCTGTATTAAATAGTGAAGATGGAGCGCATTTTGTTATATTTGATCGGGTATTTATTTAAACTTTGCTTTGTCAACTAGCGAAAGATTGGCCTACGTGTTACAAGTTTTATTAACTTATCAAACACTCCTGTTAGGATGTACTCTTGGCTTATTTCGGTGTTCCAATGGTCGATGGAATGTCGTTGCATGGAATCTTTCTGCCTTTCGTCACTCACGAGCTCTAAGCTATGAGGAAAGAAATGCCAAATTGGAATGCAGGAAGGAAAATTGTTTAGTCCGACATCCGACATTCTGTACAGCTTCTGATTAGCTGTCCAATAGTTGTTCTTACCAACTCTTTCGTGCATATGTCATTGCTTTGTTGATTACCGTAAAGAATGCGCCGAAAGCGCACTGATTTTAATTGCAGGTCTCCCCGCAGGAATAGGTTTCAAAGCAGTTAACTCTTTTTCCAAGAGTGTCATCCGTCAGGAGTTTTTCCTGGATCTGCGGGCATACAAATATTCCTTCTTTCAATTTTGCCTAAACTGTAAGACTTAAAGCAGGGAAAACTGAGTGTCTGAGGTAATATGCAAAAACCATCTTCCATGTTTTATTAATTCCGCATTAACAATTTTTTCATTATGCAAATTTTATGCCAAAGAGAAGCAGCTAATCTTCACGTGCGACTCAATTAAGTGTAGATTACTTAACATGTTGCAAGTACTTGGAAAATAGTTACTTCTATTTGCCCACGTCTTCTATATATGAGTGGCTTGATCGTATCTGTATCATAGCAAGGGAAACAGGCAGTATTTGGTAATTGTTAGACATTGAAGTCCCATTAGCGATACTGACGATTTTCAAGTGCTCATCTAGAGTTTCCAACCATTGATCTGTTTTTTGCAAGGTTAATTAAAGAACTGGACATAATGGTCATATTGTTTCCTTCATGAGTCCACATGAGTATGCTACTCGGTATAGACAGCTGGATATGACCTGACTGATGGTAAGAAACACTGGCTGTTGCAAATGTCTTTCGCAAGAATTCTTATTAAGAGTCTACATTGTCTCTGTGACATCGGTGCTTTGAAATCAAGGTTGTCAGCAATGAGAAGAGGCCGAATATTTGTACACACGACACATTACGGAATAGGTTGTAATGGTGAGGGTGTAGTTTTGGAAAATCGATAATGTGCTTTGTCTACATGTGAAATGTCGTATGTGCATTGCTGCCAATAAATTCATAGCTGAGCCAAGGTCTCGACCGTTGACCGGAGATGGGGTGTCTCCTCTCTTGAAATGGAACGAAGGACGGGTAATTATGGATGTTTGTCGCTGTTCATTTTCCGTCAAGCTCGTGTTACTCGTTCAAGGATAGGTTGGATTCTTTTAATCTTGTCAATTGGTGGATTAGGCACTGATAGTCGAAGTGTCCATGTAGTACTGTACCGTGAATTTGCAGATGGGAAGAGAATCCCGGTGATATAATATATTGATTTTGTTTTGTTTGAAATCCTTGTGCCTTTAGATGAGGAACTAATAAATAGCAGCAGTTTTCTAAGTGTATAGTAGGCTCGCGCCAAATATATATATCAGTGCAAATGGCATGCTTCGTATTTTTTCTCTTAATTGCACTTAATTCAAGGATTGGTCTATGCAAGCTGTTGTGGCGAGATTATTATGGAGGCGTCAATTTTTGATCCTGTATCTCCAGTGTGACATCGCAAAAGTAATAAAATACTGCGAGGCTTTTTTCTACCTGTGGTTGGTTAAAGATTCGCAACCATTTTTTTAAAGTGAGATCACACACATATATAACAAATAACATGTCTTGGTTCTGGTATTTGATGCTGTGACGACAGTCTGCTATGTGCATGTTCCGGAATATCGACATTATGGATATATAATAGAAGCAGCAGCATACGATCTACTTTCTGTCTCAGACTAAGTCGACAAAGAGAACAGCAACACTAAAGGCAGGGTGTTTGATGGATAAGACGGGTTACAGATGCCAGTAGTTTTGTTCAATAATTGAAAAAAAATTATATTAAAAACTTAATAATATATATATGAGAATATATATATAGTATTATTATATATATATTATGATTATATATATATAAGCTATGATATATATATATATATATATATATATAGTGTAGAGGTATATATATAGTATATAGGTATAAATTATAATAGTATTATATGTGATGTTATAGTATATATTTATATATATATATATGCTAATAATATATATATGCGAGATGAATGTATATATTATATATATAGGTGATTATATAGTAGGATAAATTAATTCTATAAGGTAGAATATATATGGGATGCTTATAGTATTATATATATTATAGTGTGGATACACTCTAAGTAGTTATGGTGATGGGTATTTAGGTATATATATATATGGTATTTATATATTATATGATTATATAGATTCTTGCGATGCAATGTGTAACATAGAGATAATATGACTATATCTATAGTATATATATATATATTATATATATATTAGGTAGTATATTGTATGACGTATGTATGTATATGATATAGTTATATAGGTATATAGTTATATATATGATAGATGATAATAGTGTGATAGGGACGCTCTTATATATGTATTATAGTATACTGGTTATAAGTATGATATGATAGGTGAATATGTATAGGTTAGGTAGTTTGTATGTGATATGTGTAGTATATATATGAGTATATATTATTATAATATTATAATATATGTATAGCATATATAAATTAGTTTAGTGATAGTTTTATATATATATTATATATATTATAGTATATATATATATATATAGGTATATATATTATATATATATAGTAGTATATATATGTATATTAATAGTATGATATAGTATAGTATGATATTAGTATAATCATATATATTAGTTGTAAAGTTTAAAATTGAGAGACAAGACATAGTTGTTCAGGTGACCAGGATTAAGAGAAGAACCTTTTATTAACAAGATTTAATTGCAAATAGTAATACTGTTATTTAACACAACGGGCAAATAGTAGTATGATCATATATTCGGTAGCCGGTAGTATGTCAAGGTAAGATTTTAAGGGCACAATGATGAGACACGTGACCTCTAATGAGCGGGTAAGGAATGGTAGAGTTGGAGTTGAGGGTGGAATAGCTGCAGGTGTAAGTGCCCAGCGCTTGGATAGTGTCGGTATAATGCCGCAACCTACTCCAGCAGACTTGGAGTCTTTCCTCAAGGAGGAAAGGGAGGGAACCTAACACCAGTAAACACTGCGTGTATAGGGTTGGAACTCCAAATGAGTTGGGAACCAGCAACCACTGCGTTCGGGGGAGGCAGAAGGCCAGGTAGCAAATAATACCTAATGGGACCTATCACCAGCAACCACTGCGTGGTAGGTGGTTGAACTCCAGCAACGACTGCTCCTGCCTGGAACTCCAATGAGTTTGGGGACCAGTTCAACCACTGCGTCGGGGGATATGAAGGCAGATAGGGCTGAATGCGAGAGCTATCTATTGCGGACCGGTCTGCACAGCAACTATGCGTGAGTAGGTGGTTGAACTCAGCAACAGTGCGAGTCTAGAACTCCCAATGAGTTGGGGACCAGCAACCAATGAGTCCGGGGGGAAGGCTGAAGGCTCTAATGGAGGGAATTTACTGTTTATATTGACAAATACTGTAAATAACAAAAAATTTAAGGAATCCATGTTAGCCATTTATAGATTAAAAGTTTAAAATCTAAATGAGGAAATTTACATGTACTTAAACAAGAAAATTCATAAAACTCCCTAAATCATGTGAATCATACATACAGGCTGCATGCAGTCTTCATAGCATGTGTGTGAATGATTTGACAACCCATAGCCTATCAAAGTACAAACTGAAATTATCAGCACATACCATTTCTAATTTACTCCATACTCCTATCGAAACTTAACCTATATTTTACATATTTACCAGAACTAATCAGGAATGGGATACTATAATAGAAAACTAACTAAGTTACGTTAAAGTAATATAACATAAAAAAAATTATTAATTTTTCGCGAGATGTTTTGATTAGATCTAACTTCCCAACATTCCTTTCGTATTTCAACAAATATTCCTCTTCTTTTGCATTACGCTTAATTTACTTGCTAATTCTATGTTAAAGGTTCTCAAGGATATTTAAGTTACATGGTATTTTCTTTCTATGAAAAACTATTATTAGAACCTTTGATCAGTTGTAATCATTATCGAACAAACATATAAATATATGTTACAGAAAAAAATTTTCAACTTGCCCTAATAGGAATGCTTGAGTTTAGTCGCTTTACTCGCCATGCTAGTTTATGTTCAGCGGGCCTTACAAGATGAGCGTCTAGAAAATCAGATCCATTCTGTAACGTTAACTGGTAAAGGAAGTTTTGACAGAATCATGTCAACCACAAGGTAACAAAACCCCAAAATTAAGAGTAGTGGGTCAGACTTCTCTTCTGCCATAGCCTACATCTATATGAATAATACTCTCTTGTTGCAACAGAAACCAATCAAGTTTATCTTCTTTAAACCAATTATTCGGCATGCATTACTAAAAATCACTTTCAACGATCGATCGATAAGAGCTTCAATAAATCAATAATCACAAAATTCTTGTTAAATAATTTAACTTAAAATTAATAAGAGAACTTCAATCCTCAATGCTAAATTCCACTTTATCTTCAATGATCTCAGTAATCACTAATATCTCAAAATTCAAATCAAAAAGGATAATCAACATTTAATACAATTAATCTTTCAATGATTTCTCTATCTCTTCCTCATGCCTTTCTTTAAACCTTTCTTATGCAACAATAAGTTGGATTACTTGTAATTCCAAAAATCTTCAAATTGATCATCATAAATCACTAATAGAGTAAAGGCATAAAATTCAATGTAAGCTTTGAAACCAATGTTAAGGACTGCTTTGACAATAATCTTCTTACTAAATTAATCAACAGTTTTTGCATACTTCTAACAATTGTCCTTCGGATTTACTACGCGTAACAATTACTTTAATCATCTTTAAAAAATTACTTTTAACTTATATCGTATTTCTCTTAAGGGAATGAACAATACTATACAGAATAAGGGAAAGATACAATAAATCTTCCGGATTATAGAAGTGTAAAGGGATTTTTATTCAGATTAAAATATTGCCTTGTCGTTACTAATATCATTCTTCTTTCCCCTGCAATGCATTCGATTATCACAGTTATTGCTAGTAATTGATCTGGTCCTTTATTTTATATATGTTCCATGATAAGATTGAAGAAAATAGAAAAGCTATTTACAGGGATTTTGTACAATTCTTGACCCCTCTTTTATTGTTGAATACTGTGTGTCTGTTATGTTGTTATGGGAAAATATGAATCGTCACTGTTACTATCGTATTACTATTAAATATCTTAAGTGTTTCAATGTAAAGATTAAACAAGAAAATTATTTACTAATTTACCTCTACTGTTATAGATTTCACTTTTTAATTTTAAATTTCCTGGTTGTTAACTTACATTTTAATACTATTTATCATTATTTTTATCATTATCGATTTAGCTCAAGGAATACAGGGTAGGACTATTTCTTGCAACTTAGTCATTGATCATCTTTACAATTAACCATTATGTCTATAATCGTTATCACTAATATTGTTATCATGGGGCTAATATTTATTATTAATTTTTACTATTCTCATGATCATCTATAGAAAATATAATTATCATCTCTATATCTTTTAATATTATAATTTTCTTCAGTTATTGTCAGATTATACCACTATCCTTTATCTTTTTCGACCTTCCTTTAAGGATCGTAGTTCCCTTAATAGTTGTTTCATTATAGCATCACCCGTTAACGACCTTTCTCTGTCTGTGGACGTAGCACTCTTTTTAAACCATCCCTTTTTAACTTTATCCTATGGGCGTAGTGCCTCAGTAGCATAATCTATTTGTGATATATATATTGCATCAGATAGAGACCTTTAAGCTAATTGTGTAAGCTAGTTCTACTATATAATGAAACGTAGAAGTTTAAAGTACTTGAAGGTAATAATTTTGTCATCAGGATTTATTGTAAGCTACACATAATAAATTGTGGTGGTTATTTGTTTGTTGTTGGTGATTTTAATTACTATTATTAGGAATAAATTACCTTTTAAAAGTTTTCTTTAAGTAGTCTCTGATTTATTGACATTTTATTTATCTTTATTTGTTTTAGTAACAAGTTTTGACTATTGAATTTATTATTGTACTACTGTTAGTCTATTGGCAGTGTATTATTCAATCGGTGTAATTTTTACTTTGACCTTTGTATTATTACGTTAAATTTGACTATGTGACATTATGACTAATAGTTACCTTTTGTACTTACCCAATGGGTTAGTGTCGGTAGTGCTATTTATATTAATAAATACTTACTATATGACATTTTTAATATTAACGACCTGTCACCTGTATAGCAAAGCTAATACTAGGAATTGGTATAAGTGATTAACCGCAGCATGAACTGCGACGTAATGTAAAGTCTTAAAATTAGAGAAGACAATGTTTTCCCAGGTGACAGGATATCTAGAAAACTTTTTATTAACACTGATTTTATGAAAATTTATTTACCTTTTATTTAAAACATAAAGCAGGAAAGTGTGTAGTGACCATGATAATGATGGTATTGGCGTTAGTACTTAAGTAATATTTTAGGCACAATGTGACACGTGACCTCTAATGAGCGGGTAAAGGTAACTTTCGGAGTTAGGCGAAAACAAAGTTTCAACACACAGGCTCAACAACGGTTCATGGAGTAAAGATCTTATAACAAAAAGAAACTAAAAAAAACTGAAAATATATGAAATTACGGCATGAAGACTTTTGAAATGTTAAATACATGGTAGGGAACCTAACACCAGGTAATCGATCTGCGTGTAATAGGGTTGGAACTCAATGAGTTGGACCAGCAACCAGCTGGCGTTCGTGGTGGAGGAAGAAGGCCAGGTAGCAAATACTACCTAATTGGGAAACTCTCACCAGCAACAGCTGCGTGAGTAGGGGTTGAACCAGCATTCATGCGAGTCCTGGAAGTCCCATGAGTTGGGGACGCTAGCACGACTGCGTCTGGGGGAAGGGCAGGACGGCCTGATATAACCGACGCTGTCTATTGGGACCGTCTCACCAGCAACCACTGCGTGAGTGGGTTCGAAACCGAGCACCAGCTGCGAGTCCTGGAATCCAAGTGAGTTGGGCGACCAGCAAACACTGCGTCGGGGAGAGGCAGAAGTGCCTGATAGCTGAAGGCTATCTATTGGGAGTCTCACCAGCAGCAATTGCGTGAAGTAGGGGTTGAGGACTCCAGCAACCACTTGCGAGTTCTGGGGCACATCACATCCTATAACTTGGACCAGCCAAGCCACTGCTCCGGGGGAAGGCAGATAGGCCTGGATAGCCGAAGCTAGTTCTTATTGGGACTCTTGCACTCAGCAACGGCACTGGATATGTGAGGAGGTAATCACACTCGAAACACTGCGAGTCCTGGAATCTTGCCAATGAGGTTGGGATCTAGCTAAACCACTGCGTCCGAGGGGAAGGGCAGAATGGCTGAGTAGCCACGAAGCGTATTCTAGAGAGGGACCTACTCGACCAGCAACCGAATGCGTGGTATGGTGGTTGAACTTCCAAGCAATATGCGGTCCTAGAAAAGGTTCGGCTGAGCGACTATTGTCGAGCTCCTAAAGTGTTTAATTACAAGGAGTGGTGAATACTGGACTTACGCAGTGAAAATTTCTATCCACGAGCGATTGACTGTTTTTGTATGAAGTTTATAACAGTAAATTATCGATTTTTCATTGCATATTATTATATTATTCAGCCGGAGTATTTGCGCTTGTTTAATTCCTAACAGTAACCAGATCCTTGAGGCATTCAAATTAATACTGTATGGGAATTTTAAGGATGCTCTCTATTCAAAAATGGGTTTCAGACCATTGGGCACACTAGTCTAATGGCTCATATTAAAGACTCACACTCATAGCTTCAGATCACAGAGCTGCAGGCATGCAGAACAAATATTAGTTTTAATTTTTGAACGAATGTTATAACACTTGTTAAAATTTTCTTCTTTGCGTTTTTAAGAGTTCAGATAATAATTTTTAAAAACTTTAATTAATCCTTTAGCTTTGTTAAGTAAATAGAAACTATTATATTTATTAATTTAAACTCGTGTCTTTTTCTTAAGAGAAAATTGTGCTTATAGATTAGGATCAAAGTTATATATACACTTTTATAGACTCAATAATGCCTTTTTTGTCTAGATTTCTTAAATTAAATAATAATTAAAATGTATTTGGGATACGTGACTTTTCTGAGAAAGGGCACAATCGGTTGGTATTAAATCTAATTTAAATAATTCATTTTAAAAAGTATTCTTTCCGAATACTTTAGCTCTTGGTTTTCGTCATGATCCATCTAAATTAGATGTATTTTAAGTTATAAATTTAAATAGTATTCGCCGTTTTTTTTTTGTATGGAAACATCTTAAATGCTTTGTTACAGGACGCGTAACTTAAATATAAGGCACAGCATCTAATATTGTACATAAAAATGATTAATATATATACTTATACTAAAGTCTAAATTTAGGGTAGACTGTCTATAGCGATCTGTTTTTTATAAAGTGGAGGGCTTGGAATTAAAATAATGATAAAATTTTCAAATCGTATTAATATAATAGAACACAGATTGTTAAAGTAGTATATATTATATATTTAAAATTTGAATAATTATAACTTTTTATTAGGTATAGTGAGTATAGATTATGTTAAGTATATGAACTTCTTAAATATATAAAGATGGTGAAGGGTATGAAATTTTCAAGTGTATTAATGATAATAATTACGTGTTTGAGTATGTATGTTCGGTTATAGTATATGATAGAGTTTAGTATATGATATATAAATATAGTATATATATATATAGTAATATATTATATATTTATACTAATATATATATATATATATATATATTATATATTATATATATTATATATATATAGTGTAGTATAAATCTATTTCTTAAAGTTAAGAACTCCAAATTGGAGTAAAATTTTACAGCTTTAAATATAAAGTGCGAAAATATTTTAGACAACAGGTAATAAAGACGATGGTAATATTGATAACTTTTTTAATTAAATTAGAAATAAAATATACCTATTTGAACATGATCCTTTTGTTGACATAGTGTTAGAATCAAATTTTCTTCAAGTGAGGATAATATGTGTTTAATTTTTTTTTCTTTTGAAAGTTAAATGCACTTAAAAAAGAAAGAAAAAGAAGAGAAATAATAGGAAATCAATGTGAAGTTGAGAGTATACAAACAAAAAATAGATATTAAAAAAGTCAAGTAAAGATGCATTTTAAAACACATTTATTGAATTTTTTTTTCGTTGAGTAAGAAATTATGATATATAAAAGTACACCCTGTAAATAGGTGTATATATATATATGTATAATATTATAGTATATATGAGATATATATATTATTATATATTTGTAGTATATAATATATATATATATATATATATATAATATATATATATATATATTTTATTATAGTATATATATGATATATAGTTATATATATTATATATCTATATATAGTATATATTATATATATTATTATATATATTATATATATATATATATAGTTATATATAGTTGATATAGTATATATATGTATAGGTTTATATATGTTAGTATAATGATAAATATTAGTATATTGTAGTTATATAGATTAGTTATATATTAGTATGTGTGTTGATATAATATAGTATATAGTATATATATATTATATGTAATATATATAATAGTAGTATTATAGTTAGTATATAGTTAATATATATATATATGGCGTATATATAATATATAGTTTATATATAGTATAATATATAGTATATAGGTATATAATTGTGATTAGTTATATGTGATATATATAGTTGTATTGTATATTTAGTATTAGTAGTAGTATTATAGTGAAATTGATAAGTATTATTTATGTAGTAGGTTATATGAGGTATGTTATAGTATTGATAGTAGTATTTTTAATATTATTATGGTATATATATTATAGTATATATGATTATTATATATGATTATATATTATAATATATATTATTAGTAGGGTGTATATGATAGATCACGGAAAAAATGTGTTGTTGAGAGGTTTTTAAATCAACTAAAATTAATTATTAATATGTGTAAGTATATGATGAGATTTGATATATTTTTTACCATGTGTTTAGTTTACATATAGAGTATAGTTTAGGTAGTATTAGTTTACGTAGTATATATATAGTATATATAGTAGTGTATAGTATATATACTATATGATATAATATATATGTATATAATTTTATATATATATGTATTATATTATAACTATATTTATATATAGTAGTATAGTAGCATATATATATGTATATATTGTATAGGCGGGTGTATTATATATATATATTATATATATATATATATATAGTATAGTATATATATACATATTAATTATGATATGATATATTATTCTATATATTACTATATATATAGTATATTTATATAATATATTATAGTATATATATATATATAATATATATTATATATAGTATATATAGTATATATATTATATTATATATGTATATATAGTATTATATATATATATATATATATATATATATAGTATATATATATATTATATATATATATATACTAGTATGATTGTGTATGCGTTATGTTAGTAGATCTACTTCATTTCCGGGTATAACAATTTTTTAAACTGCAGCTGACTTGAGCTATTATATTATTATTATTATTATTATTATTATTATATTATATATTATTATTATTATTATTATTATTATTATTATTATATTTTATTATTATTATTATTATTATTATTTTAATTTTATTATTTTATTATTAATTATATTATTATTATTATTATTATTATTTATTGACTATAATAATATTTCAATTATCTATATTATTATATATTATTATTATTATTATTATTATTTATTATATTATTATTAATATTAGTTTTAATATTATTCATTATGTATATTATTATTATTATTCAATTAATTATTAATTTATTATTTATTATATTGTATTATTTAATTATTATTATCTGATTATTATTATTATTATTATGTATTATAGTATATTTATCTGATTATTTTTATTTATTTTATTATTATTCATTATGGTATAGATTATTATTATTATTATTATTATTATTCGTATTATTTATTTAATTATTATTAATTGAACTATTATTAGTTATTGATTGATTATGGTATTAGTGTTTTATATTTGTTGATTATATTGATTAATTAAATGCATTTTATTTGATGTATTATTATTATTATTATTATTATTATTATTATCTATTATTATTATTTATTATTACTTCTTATTATAGATTATGTATTATTATTATTTGACGAGTATTATTAGTCGTGAGTTGATTATTTATTATTTATTGATTTATTTATTGATTAATTATGTATAATTATTTAGTTATGATTTTTTATTCTATTATTTTATTATTATTATTATTATTATTTGTTATTTATATTATTATGTAGTTATTGATGCTTTATTTCTGATATTGGTATGTATATTTATTTATTATATTATTCATTTTATTATTGATGTAGTTATTTTTTATTATTATTATTGAGATTATTATTATTATGTATTGATTATTATTAATTATTGATCGTAGATTATAAAAATTATGGCGGTTATTATTATTATTAGTTGATATTATTATTATTGATTATTATTAGTTCTCATTTAAGTAATGTCTTGATATTAATTTATTATTTATTGATTAAGTATTATTATTATATTGATTATTATTTATTTCTTATTTATTATTAACTTATTGATTATATTATCAAATAAGGCAAAACATGCACATTCCTTATTTATGTGTTATGTGTTTATGGATGTATAGTTAATTCGATTATTATTTATTATGTATTTATTTTGTATTATTATTATTGATTATTTATTATCTATTATGGGTTGTTATTTATTTATTATTATGTTATTATTATTAGTTGAAGTTTAATTAGTAAATTATTTAATTATTATTCGTTATGGATAATTATTTGTTATGTTTATTTATATTTTTATTGATTATTTGTTATTGTATTATTTATTTTTTTATTTTATTTGAGTGAGTTTTTTATTATTGTATTTTGTTTTTTGTTGTTATTTTTGTTGTTATTTTATTGATTTATGTTTTTTATTTATTTAGAGGTTTTTTGTGTGGGCTTAGTTGGATTTATAGCTGGCTTCGCTGTGCTGTGTTGTCATCTCAAGGTGCGAGCGCGGAGTTGTGGTGTGGTGCGGGAGTTGGCTTTTGGTCTCGAGCGTTTCGTGGATGTCTGGCTGATTGTTGTTGGGTGGATTGAGTTTGTGGATTGTGGGTGGTGGTGTTGAGATTTGGAGGTAGGTTCTCTGGTGACGTTTGTCATTTGGGGTTTATATTATTGTGTGTGCTCCTGTTTTGCTTTGTTTTGAGGAGTGTAGTGTTAAAGATGCAACCTAAAGAATGAGTCGTTGCATTTTTGTTTATATTATGCTTGTGTTGGGTGTGTTTCTACTGCCACGGTGTGGGGGTTTTGGGTTTGTTTTTTTTGGTGGTTGGTTGGTGTTGTATGTGGTTTTGGGGGCTTGGCCGTTGTGTAGTTATCTTGCGTCGAAGTTTTGGGATTGCGAAACCGCGAAGAGCTTTGATAAAGGCGTATGGTTTGATGAACTTTTCTTTTTTTTGGGAAAGTGGGATAGCTAGTGGATATATATGCCTTCGCGCTTGCTGTTCACTTCAAGTCGACGGGAGTCATGTCGTTGCGTTAATCGTCTGCTGAGGGAGAGTAAAATTTCGCTGTGGACTGCTCTTTTTATTAAGCTTTAATTAGATTGAATATTATATGTTGTCCTGTGACTTCTCGCAGTAGGGCGGGTATCGGTGTTTTGCAGTCTGTAATCTCTCTTGCATGGTGGCTGAAGTGTAGATAACTTTTCGCTCCCGCCTAATAGACATTGAGTAATTTTATTGTGTTGCATTTCAAAATAAATCGACAAGCTGCTGCTGCCAGGAGAGTATTTGTACGAACGAGTAATTGCAAGGCGGAATATTTATGAATAAAACTGCTCAATGGATTGGCACAGCAGGCCAGAGATAATTGGAGGTAAAAACTTAAACTTAAAACTGATTAGATAGAGAGATGGATGATTAGCATCGATCGATCGAATCTTCGTCCTAGTCCAGGGTAAGGATCGCGCCGTCGCTTAGCTACTGCCCGGCTGCCCCAGTCGTCCTCGTCTCTCCTTTCTCACTTAGACCGTGTGAAAACTCCGACGTCAGAGCTGACCTGGCTCTTCTACTAATTATGATATTTGCATCATTCAAAATTGCATTTTGCTGTTACCAAGTAGTGCAATAGAGGAAGATTTGATAATTAAGCCTGTGTTGTGCTAAAAAACATGAATTCCGATATATCTGGTAGAATGATAGTGGATGCGACGTGACTCGACGTCTGACTCACTGAACTAGGCAGATAACTAAATAGGATTAACGGTGTTCAGAGTGCATTAGGCGGATTCACAAGAACATTACAGCAGGAGCCAATGTATAAAGATGTTTGTGGGATTCAAGGTACAGTGGTTTTGTCCAATGTGGTCATGCAGCATGAATGAGTTGTCAAACCGGCACCCTTTATCATGAAGGTTATTGAAAGATAGACTGGGAAAAATTTTAAAGATAATCAAAAACTGAGTAACGAGAAGTATTTTGTGTCTGCGTTGGGAGAGTTTCTAAGAACTGGTGTATGTAGGATGTAGCTGATTACGAAGACCTGTCAGATTTAAAATTAATGAAGGAGGGCGCCTTGCGGATAATTTCAGACTATATTACTGGGCCTGTGATTGAAAACTAGACAGATATTGTCTAGCTGTAGAACGATGTTCTTAACTAAAAAAAGAATAAAGGAAGCTTTAACATAAGAGTTGTAATAATACCATGAGCGGTAAGGACAAGTAGAAAGTTTGTATATGATCATGCGTCTGGTTTGTGTTTCAAATTAATTGGCACGTCGTTAAGGTGGGAACGTTTGGCGCGTAGGGGTTCCTGAACGTTTTGACGGTAGTTAATTTCATTCATGATTCTTTGATGTGAAGTTTTATGGTTTGTTATACACTGTTTCTAGTGTATGAAGTTGGTAGATGCTCTTCGATGGTTCTGGGTTATTTTCAACAATGCAAAATGATTTTTATTCACAATTATACAGTGGGGATGTTGGGTGTGGGGGTTAGTTGCATTTTTGATTGCCTGTATTAGATGAAATTAGGTCCTTATAACCTGTGTTGATTAATTGTCATGAGGGTTTTGTTGTGCGATCAAGCATCGAACTTTTTCGGAGTAAGTATTAGTTGTGCGAATAGTACATTTAATTTTTGTTTATAATAAATGTTGTTGTATGGGAGAACGGATTTGCGGCTCTGTGCATGGGTAAATATTTTTCTAGATTTGTTCTGAAAAGTTTTCCTTCATGATGCAGGGCGTGCAAACCCTGTTGAGTTGTGACAAACATTTATTCTCAACAAAGTTGAAATCGTTTGCCTTAGGTAGTTAATATGTGATTGCTTGGATAAGTTTCGTCATTTGATGGTGAATGGAGCTATAAAATACGTAATGAAATAATCAGTATCCTATTTTTTTAATAGTGTGATAATAAATTTTTTTTTTTTAGATAAAAGTAGAATATGATGACAGGTGTGGCGTGTACTTTTTGTTAAGTATTTAGCGTCGATTTGCAATTGAAATTGTTCGTACAGGGCTTGGTTACCTCTACAAGATCATAGCATTGGATGTTCTTGTTAGGATTAATATTTTGGTGCCAAGCAGTTGTGTTTGCCGGCTTGATGCAGCGAAGAATCTTTTGAATAACTTTTGATAGATGTTTTCCATGAGCAGTCGACAAATCTGTTTGGCATACAGAAAATGTTTCGTTCTTAACTAAAAAAGTCTATCTTTCCGCTATAGTTATATATTTCGCTCGGGCAATTTGTCAAAACTGAGTCGTAATATATAATTAAAATGTATGTGTATATCTCTTTTCAAAATTATCTATGACGAAATTTTTTTTTTAATGATTATTATGCTATTAATAGTTATTATTTTCTTTGGCAGATAAAAAATGAAATTTTTATGGCGTTTATAACTCGACCTCTAATATACACATTCTTATTTTTTTAGATATTTTCGTGTACGGCGCCAATGTGGTTGTTGCCGCTATCTGTGCGGGGAAAACTTGTTTAAAATTTATTGTAGTTTTGTCGCCATGAACTATGCGGCATAGAATGAGCGTTTGGATATGACAAATAAATTTATCTTACCGAATATGTGATTTCATGCTTTTGATATTATTAGGTTCCATAATTTTAAGTTACAATCTATCAGCGAGAAGGATAATGTTATGGACGATTTTTTCTTTATTTGCAAAAAAATAAAAAAGAAAAAAGAGAAAATAAGATGAATATTGATTGTTGGGCATAGTTTTACGTTTTGTGTGTTACTATTTCATGTTCTTGGATGTTAGAATTAATGTTTGTTTTACATTACGTGACCAAGATTGTTCTATATATTATAATCTCTTTTTTTTTCATTTTACAGTTAAATTGTTGTTGTATATGGGTGTCCGCGATTGCGGTTATTTGCCACTGCTTCAGCGAAGGTTCATCTGTCTTGACTATTTTACTTAAAAAAACTTTTTTCACATTTGAGTCTGTCTTATTATGTTGTTTTATGTAAAAAAAGTTCGATGGAAACTTTTCATTAGCTTTTGATGTTTTGTTGTTTTTTAATTTTTGTTATACCTATTTGAACTTACATGTTTGATGTTATGATTCTATTAGGTTGCGAGAATATATATTAATAACTTTTTCTGTATATGTGTTTTATATAACTTTTAATTTTTATGGAGAGTAAATATAATAAATAGCTAACAAAGTTGCTAAAAAAAATCAGATATAGTAAAAAAAATTTCTCTGAATATTAGTTCTGCTATTGTAAGTGTTGCGTCATAGATATAGTAGGTGTGCGCTATTGCAAGTATTTATATTGAAATTTCCGCTTGAGAATATTCTTGTGTGGTAGGGTTTCAGTCAGAAATTCGACTGGGTTATGTAAGTGAATGTCTGATTTAAAAATTGCTGAATGGTTCGGATGGATATGTTTGGTGAAGTGAATTATTCAGAATTCCTAAGAACGTTCTCTCTTTTGCATATGTTTATTAGAATGACATAATATTTTGTTCAGAATTCTGTGTTCCGTCTTTGCTGAGATGTGTGTATGAATTTTAGTTCCAATAAAAAGTTTACATTATGTTTTGTTTGTTGTGTTTTTGTTTAGCGCGCACCGGTTCCGTCTTTAATGGTTTAGAACAATTGTCACTTTTGCAGTTTCTGTTCAATTTTATATAATTAAGTCCAATGTTAAGAGTTTTGAATGGAGTATTTTCAATGCTGCATTACGTTCCCAATTGTGCAGGTGATGATAAAAGAAAAGGTTTCTTAAATTTTATATGATTAAGAGGTAAATGTAAACGGGTGGTGTGTAGATTTGTATTTATGTTCGGTCCGTAAGTGTAAGTTCTTAGTTAATTATTTATTGTTATGTTTAAAAGTATGGGTAAATATGTGTGCTTTATTTAATATTATTTATTTATTTTCATTATTATGTATTGTTATTATTATTTATTATTATTATGTATTTATTTATTATTAGTTATTATATTATTGATTTATATTATTTATTTATTATTATTATTGATTATATTATTATTATTATTGATTTTATAGTGTATTATTTATAATTTTTATTATTTAGTTATTGATTATGTATATTATTATTATTATTATTTTTATTAATTATTGAATTAGTGATTTATTAGTTATTCTTATTATGTATTTATTAGTATTATGTTTATATGTATCATTTATTAATTCATATTGATTATTTATTATTATTTTTATTTATTTATCAATGTATTATTATTTATTTAGTTTATTATATTTTATTTATTATTAATTATTGTATAGGTTATGATTTGTTATTATTATTGTATTGTCTATTTTAAGGGAGCTTTTACTTGATTATGTATTAAATTTATTAGTATTATTTTTGTATTAATTTATATTATTTATTACTATATATTATTGTATTATGTAGATTTTGAATTAATTATTTATTATTATTATTTATTTGGATTATTATAATTATTATTTGATATTTTATTATTTATGTGTATTATTTATTGATTTATTTTATTTATTAGTTGATTATTATTTATTTATTAGTTCTTTATTATTATAATTATTCATTGTAATTTTATATTATTTTACTTATTATTGAATTGATTATTATGATTTATTATTTGATAATCTATATACTGTATTTATGCCTATTTATTTAGCTTAATAATTTAGATTATTATTAACTATCTAGGTGTTTGTTATTTAAAGTTTTGATTTTTATTATTATTATTATATGTATTATGCTATTATTATTTATTAATTATTATTATTATTTGATTATTTTGTTGTATTATTATTTTGATTATAATTAATTGTTTTTTATTTTATTTAGTTGATTTATTGAAATTTATTGATTTATTATGTATGTAGTGATGATTTATTATTATAATTTTGATTTATTATGTATTATTATATTTATTGTTAGTTATTATAGTATTTATCATAGTCATTTATTTATTTAGTATATTTATTATTTATGCATTATGTATCATTTATTATTTAATGAGTTAATTTATTTGTATTATTGATGTTATTATTTATTATGTATATGTATTATTTATGATTATTATTATTAAGTGTATTATATAAGTTATTATTATTATAATTATTATTATTTATTATATATTAGTTATTATTATTTTTATTAGTTATGTATTATTATTATTATTTATTGGTCTTCAAACTCTTCTATTGATTGATTATTATGTATTATTTATTATTATTCATTATTATGTTATATTATGTTTATGTTATTATTATTATGTAGTTATTGATGCTTTATAATGATTAACGCTGCAATTCGTATATTTTATATATGAATTGTATATTGGATGTCTTTTAAGTGACTCAATAAATGGATAACTGGAAATTTATAATAAATATATTATATTATATATTAATATATATAGGTAGTTATTTATATTGTATTAAACATTTATGTTATTGAATTTAGTATATATAGTGATACGTATAGTTATTATTGATCTTC